>VVHJ01000410.1:2155-21670 GCA_015107715.1 Tylochromis polylepis | reverse complement strand
CTGTCATGGGCCAAGGCTTACCTGTCGGCTCATCCACTTCCCACCTGCTCGTATGATGATTTCCTGGGTGAGTTTAAAAAGACCTTTTCTCATCCAGTATCTGCAGGCCGTTCTGATGAAGGGTTGCTAGGGTTGCAGCAGGGGAACCGCAGCGTCACCGAATTCGTTATAGACTTCTGCACCGCTGAGGCCAATTGGCCCGATCACGCCCTTCGGGGAGCGTTCCGTCGAGCTCTAAACGATGAGCTCAAAGATCAGCTCGCTTCCCGCAATGAGCCCAAGTCTTTTGAAGATCTAGTCTCCCTTTCCCTTAGGATAGATATTCGCCTGAGGAAGAGGAAAGCAGAAAAGGAGCTTGACGCACGTGAGCCAGGTACCAACATGAGTTGATGACGAATTGGCAGAGAAGGAACATCAGCGTGTGGCTTAAATAACTCAGGACTGATTGCTTGAAATTGGTACCAGGTGTGCAGAAGCTGGAGGAGGTAGCCCTGCCCAGGGGCGGATCCCAGGTAGGTTCAGGAGCCTCATGGAGATTTCAGCCACCCACCGCGGACCATGACACCAACAGCACTGGCATCAACTTCCAATTTAAAAGGTCAAGTCAAATCAGGTGCAGCTAGCACAAGGGTGTGGCAAAGGAGGGATTTAGCATTTTCAAAAGCACTCTGACACTCATCTGACCAAACAAAATCAATCTAAGCAGATTAGTTCATGGTTGGACTACAGAGGAGAAATTTCTGCAGAAGTTCCTGTAATAACACACCTTTCCTAGAAACCTACATACCTCACGCCTTGTTTTAGGTGTGGGATAGTCATTAATCACCACAACTCTGGCGTTAATGGGCCGTACCTGACCATGTCCCACTTCCCTGCCCAAGTATGTCACAGTGGCCATGGCAAATTCACACTTTGCCAGGTTGAGAGTCAGAGCACCTTGGGACTCTGGATGGTAAGCAGAGGACACAACATGCTTGATCAGTTTGTATGACCTTCGGCAGGCCAAGCACAGAAAAGAACTTTGTCAACGCTGTAATGACCGACTTTGCTGTAATCTTATGTAATGAAATGGCCTCAGGGAAATGTGTAGCAGCACACATGACGGCAAGCAAGTGGGAGAACTTGCACAATTGGTGACTGACTAAACACTTTTTTTTGCCCCACTGTAGCTCGAGAACATGTGGAAGGTGAAGGCAACAGGGGTCTACTTGCCCAAACTGGGCAAGTGGCTCAGAAGAGGACCTAAGTAGATAGTAGGTAGAGGTTTGAAGGATAAAGACTGCCTGCAAGGCGAGTGGGGAATTTCATATATAGGTTCTGACGCTCACTAGTCCTCTGCCTACCCTCCTTGCACTTAGCATGCAGTCTCGGGATGCTGGATTTGAGGTGAAACCGTCTTTGCATGGTAAGGATCTTTGTTGTCTTGATGTCAGTTGTTTCTGTCTCCACATTTTGCCAGCTGATTATCCCAGTAGGGTATCAGACAACCGGCAGAGCATAGGTGTTTATTGCACAGATCCTGTTCTTCAGGCCTATGCAGAACGGTATTTGGGACGGAGCGTCTCCTTGGTAAATCCTGCAATTGATGATGACTTGTGCTATTGGCTTGAAGTTAACCTTTAGTGTTGTTTGCCATATCACCACTGAATTCCTGACAAAGCCTCTTAGTCTTCTTGTACAGTTCTAGGCATTCCAGGACCACTGCATGAGACACTGAGTCATAGACTTTCTTGTACTCAATCCAGGCGGTGCACAGGTTGGTCAGTCTGGTCTTACAGTCTTGACTGACTGCTCTGTCTACCAGTAGCTGGCATTTTCCCCACTCATGTATTGAGCCCTGTGCATATTTATCTTAGCCACTATGATACCTGATAGGAGCTTCCATGTGGTACTGAGGCAGATTATTGACTGGTAGTTGGATGGGACCGGTCCCTTCTGGGGATCCATTTGGAAACAGGACTGTCTGGCCTTCAGTTAGCCATTCTGGGTGTGTCTCGTCCATTAGCTGGTTCATTTGTGCTGCCAGATGCTCATGGAGTGCAGTTGGCACCATAGAAAATTCAGTTTACACAGTTCACTCACTAGAGCTTCCTATGATTAGTACATTTTATATCAAGAGTACCTCTTCAGTACTTTGAGCAGTCTGTGTATTCAGCCTGGCTGATTTGATGAATTCCACGTATTTACAAATGTATGCAAGTCTTTCCCCTTTAACTATGTTTAAGTACTGTCTTCTCGTAGCTAAGAATACTTTCATGAATATAGTGTGGAGCACAAATTCAGTTTGTACAGCTGGCGCAAATACACAGTCCTGACCCTCACCTCCTTCTCCACTGCACACTACAGGTGAACTCATACACCGAAGACTGAATACCCCCTCCTTTACAGCATTATGCAGTATTCCAGTCGGGTTATTGTCCTCCTTCTCTGTAATCCCATGTACATCTAAAGTAAACCTTGTTAAGTAAAAGGAAGGGTGTTATGATGGGCTTCACGGAGATTTTGCCTAATCCAGAAATATTGCTTTGCAAAATTCATCTAAATATAATAAAAAGAGAACTTGCTGCCTTGCTTTATTGCTCTTTCAAATAAGTCTGAAGTAGGAGTTCAATGACTGCACTCGCAGTTGAGGCTTTGTTATAGAAAAATATATTGCTTTAAAGAGCTATGTGGGGAAAACACACACTTGCTTTATTCCAAGAACTGGATTAAAAAGAGTGACTGCCTACCACTGTAGCAAAGAGTAAACAGCTGCTGTGGTTATGTACAATGGCTCATCCATTAACTGTGCCTTCAGGCTGCATTCAAAACTAATCTAACAGGATATGTGTTTGACTTAGTAGTGTCAAGTTAACATGTATTAAAAGATTTTATAAAATATTGAAATAGTGTGTCAGTATTGCATATACTGTATAAAACATGGACAGGGCAGCACGGTGGCACACTTCAGCACTGTTGCCTCACAGCAAGAAGGTCCTGAGTTCAATTCCACCATGAGGCCGGGGTCTTTCTTTGTGGAGTTTGCATGTTCTCCCCGTGTTTGCGTGGGTTCTCTCCGGGTACTCCGGCTTCCTCCCACAGGCCAAAGACATGCAGTTAGTGGGGATAGGTTAATTGGAAACTCTAAATTGCCCATAGGTGCGAATGGTTGTCTGTCTTTGTCTATGTGTTAGCCCTGGACAGACTGGCGACCTGTCCAGAGTGTACACTGGACAGCTGGGATAGGCTCCAGCCCCCCCACGACCCTGAAAAGGATAAGTGGTAGAGAATGGATGGATGTATAAAACATTGTAAGAACTTGTCTGTGAAGGTTCTCAGTCATCCAGGTCATCGTAGTCTAAGGAGCTTGGAAAGAAAAGTGTCTGGACTGCTTTAAGTTTCTTGAAGACGTTTCACCTCTCACCCTAGAAGCTTCTTCAGTTCTAACAGCAGATGGTGGAGAGTCCCAGATTTTACGCCCTATGGGAGTGTCCCCCAAGAGGGACATGGACCCCAACTGTCTGCCATCTATAATCCAGTTTTGAGATCCTTCCCAGACGCCTTAACGCCCACTCTCATCCTGGGCCGTCTGACCTCTGGAAATCACATGATAGGGAGGGGCTAGGTTTCACAATGGGTGCACCCAAAACCTTGGCTGATTTGACCCACACCCTTTTTCACACCTGGGCTCATGTGATTACGTAAAGGATTAATAGGGGGTCCATGACCCTCTTGGGGGACACTCCCATGGGTCTTAAAATCTGGGACTCCACCATTTGCTCTTAGAACTGAAGAAGCTTCTCGGATGAAACGTCTTCAAGAAACTCAAAGAAGTCCAGACGCTTTTCTTTCCATTGTAAGAACTTATATTATTTATCTTTTTACATAGTTTTGTACAGCCATGGTGACAGATTCTCTGCACCAGTCTATTACAGGGTTAACACAAAGAGACAGATACCCATTCATGCTCACACGCACACCTACACCCAATTTAGAATCACCAGTTAACTTAACATGCATGTGTTTGGAGTGTGGGAGGAAGCTCAAGCACCAGAGGGAACTCACACAGGCACAAATTCCACACAGACAGGCCACAGCAGGCTAATGAATTCAATCCCAGTAGGAACCTTCCTACTTGTACACAAAAACACCACAGATAATTACTTCATTATTTTATTTCATTATTTTATTATTTTTAAACTTTGGTTCAAAACTATTAGTTTAACAAAATCTAAAAGAATCCACTCTGTCTACCTTTAGATTAAAATCAGTGATAAACACTCAGTTATACTAATGTGACCACTGAGCTCCCTTTGATGGCTGCGAAGGATTTTCTATATGAACAAGTGTTTAACAGTTCTGAGACACACCTACAGTCAGTTTTGACTCGCGGATTCATGTAACCACATGCATACTCAACAGCCCCGGTATCTGACTGTGTCACATGCTTCAGTGCATTGTTTCAGTAAAACGCTGCTGGGAGCTAGTTAAAAATTATAGAACAAGAAATGCAAGAGTGTTTCAGCCCCACTTAAGTTAAAACAAGTAGGCTGCTTAGCTAGGCTTGTGTGAATGCTTTTTTTTTTTTTTTACTTGTGGAGGCATGGCGGTATGTCCCAGACACTAACTGTGTGCGTTTTGTGTACACTGTTAAATGAGGCAGAATGTGCTGATGCAGCTCTGGCAGTGGGAGTAATGGAGCCAGCCCTAACCTGAGGGGACTGGCAGAGCTCAGAGGAGAGATTTGTGCCTTTGCTTTCTGTCAAGCTGCCACATGGGAGTCACAGTGGTCACTAACTCGAGCTGCTGACAAACAAGATGCACGCCCAAACAACAACTATGTGATTATTACATCAACTAAAATTGTTTTTTAAAATCGCTGCTCATACAGTACAACTGATTCCAGAAGAAGGCCTGCTGTTCTTACCATTACAGGTCCAGCTGGGATTCTGGAAGGAGATGATTCAGCATCCTGTTTTTGGTCCTTTTGATATGTTATTATAAGAGTCCTGTGTTAAGTATTATATTTTTCTTGACCACTTTGTTGGGATTTGAAATGTGTTTTTATAATTTCAGATAAGGATTTAATTTTGCAGTCCAAGTATTTGTTCAGTATAACTTTGGGAATTGCTCAGTGAAAAAGAAAATGTTGGATTGAATTAAGTTTTTCAAGTGTTGTTCCCAAAGAACTAAACGAGTCTGAGATTTTATGCAGTAACATGAGAGACTCTGTGTGAGTTATATTTATTGTGTCGTACACAAACACTCCGACATGAATGTAGGAAGAGGTGGCACTTGCCCAAAACATGGCTTTATGTGCTATAATCAGAGCACACTCTTTAATTAAAAAAAAAAAACTACATAGTACTCAGCATCTAAAGCTGTAAGATAAATGAAGGAGGGCGACATCACATAACTAATGACATGTGGTAGAAGTAGAGACCAAAATAAAAGAGTAGTTTTACTGTCAAATCCACCACTGCAATTTGAACGAAATAGGGAAGGGGGGATAAGAAAGCGACATGTATACTGTGCTTTCATTTTCATTTTCAAAATACGTTATTACAAGCAAAAAGAAAAAGAGATTTAAAAATATTTTTTTTTTAACTTGACTCCTTGTAAAGTAAACTTGTGGACAGTTCCCTGTGAAATAAAACGAAGTTAAAGCGTGGAGTTGCAACAGTAGCCTCTAAATTTGGTGTTTGTTGTTTTCCATCACCCGCTGCTCTGGGTTGGGCGGGGTGGACACGCCTCTCTGAACGCGGGTGTTTGTTCAGCCTATATAACAGAGGAGAGCTCAGGAAACCAGGGCGGAGAACTGGAAGAGCAGCAGCGCATCTTCTTCACATCCAACATCTGTCTACGGTCTATACCAGGTAATGTAAAGTTTTCTTATGTGCTGCAGAACGAATGCTAATAAAGCTCGCTGGCATTTAGCCTTTTGCTGTTTACACAGCATTTATAAAGCGATGCTTACAAGGCTAAAGAACCTTACACCAGAAAAGCTCTTCCTCATTTTGCATTAAGGAAGTCAGACTAAAACATATTTTCAGTGTCTGTCACTAGTTACGTTGAGGATAAAGAGCGAATGCGTGAATAAACGTGCTTATCTTCATACTGGTTTAGCTTTTAATATAAATTTTGTCGATAAACTATTGTTTATTGCACTTTTCCATCTGTGCATATTTTACATGGTTGGCTAGAAAACGTCACAAGGTAATAGCACCGTATTATACAGGCAGAAGAGAACCTACAAAACGCCTGGTTTTGTGGTTGCTTGTTGGGAGCGGCTCTTCATTCCCCACAATATGTCTACAGTTTGCCACAGACACACCCTGTGACATGTGATTGTCGTGCGTGCTGAACGCAGCTTAATTAAGCAGTGCAAGCACCTGCGTTACAGGTTGAGCAACAGATGCTGCAGAAAAAGTTCTTGAAAAACTGCATTCTTAATGAACATGGATTCAATCAATAGTAATTGAACTGGTAATATAACTGCTTATGGAAACTTTGTAAAATGTTGTGATGTGAACCACAGATGGCTTTAAAAGAAAGTGGGGATTAGCAGCTTTCAGTATGCAGGCAGGTTTTATATCTGTATAAAACTGGGGCTCCAACAATCGATTATTTTCGTCCCTAACTCTCTAAATTGTCAGAGAGTGCTGAGGAAATTGCTTGTTTTTGCCAGCCAAAGGTGGTCAGTGTGTTTTCATTTCAGAAGCTGAGGTAAGAGAAAGCTTGGAAAAGTCTTTTCATGGTAGTCGTTGGCCTTGCTGTGACCTGAAGGGTTTTCATGAAGACAAATCTCCTTTCAGGTCCTCATCATCACGATGGTGCACAAAGAGTTTGAGACTGCAGGGAAGAAGCCTGGTCTGCAGGTGTGGCGGGTGGAGAAAATGGATCTGAAACCCGTGCCCCCTGCACTCTATGGAGACTTCTTCACTGGAGATGCTTACATCTTGCTCTACACCACCAAGGCTCCTTCGTACAATGTTCATTCATGGATTGGTATTGGATTTTTTGCTGAAAACCTAATAGCTAAATTCCCTCCCTGTCAACGTACTGTTTTATTTCACACACTGTTTTTTTCACTGTTCGTCCGTTTTATCTTAGGCGATGAAGCTTCCCAGGATGAGAGTGGGGCAGCTGCCATTTTCATAACTCAGCTGGATGACCACCTGCGTGGAGCTGCAATCCAGTACAATGAATTTCAAAACCGAGAGTCAACCACCTTCCTGGGCTACTTCAAGTCTGGCATCAAATACAAGGTGAAATTTGCATGCATACTCATGGTGGTCTAAATCATTTGAATTTGTCTGGTTTGAAAATGTAAAAGTTGTGAGTTTAAGCTACCAAACCATGACTGTGACTTTCAGTTCACTGTGTATCTGTCATCTCTGTAAATATGCTGTTACAGCTTCGGGCACCAAAACAGCTCTAAAACGTCATTGTTCACCACCCACGCAACACCAAAATGAGCGACTAGTCTGACTGAGACCTTGCTCTTGTTTGTCATAGAAAAAAGGAACGCTCATTCGTCCTTGAGTTTGTCCTTAAAACGGGTCTTTTTCCCCCGTTAGACAGGAGCAGGTCTTTTCAGCACACCCAGAGGAGTATAGTGACTGTGTGCAGGATTAAAGGCATGTTATAACACCTTCTCTGTTTATCATGTGATGCACACTGGCCCAAAAGTATTTTTCCCTTGCACAATTCCTGGAAAAGGAGTGGCAAAACATGGTGACATGCAAGAGTCTAAAATCATTCCTTATTTGACCAGAATTTGAGTCTGAAAACATTTAGAAAGTCAGGGAGAGCTGATTGACTGTCATTTTATGTGTGCAGAGACCCCCCCCTCCCAGTTGGGATACTAGATGACTTTGTTGTTTGTTTTGCTGTCTATCCTAAAGAACACATTCTATAAGCCTAACGTTCGAGAAGTTTGGCGAACTCCTGGGTTTCATTGAGGATGTAATATATGAGCATTTATAATTTAAATAATTAAGGCACCATCTTTTAATTCTGTATTTACGTCTTTTTTATGTGTTCATAGTTTTAACAGGGTCCTTGGACTCACTGATCAATCTACAGCATTAGAACTGCCTTAGTAATTGGTACGACCTGCTGCGACCTGAAAACATCTGCTCGATGTTATCACGACTGCTTCGTATCATTCGTGCATTTTTGTCAGCCGCATGCTTATGCAGCTAAACCCCTTCTACCACAGCCAAAGGTGTCACAAGAGCCAATACTGGGTTTAGAACCATTTTTAAGAAATTATTACTTTATTGCATATTGTGATCTCGCTGTATAAGCATGCTAGATCGTAGCGCCGGTACTAAATGGGTTGTGGCATTCAATAAAGAAGATTCCCTACATTGTTACAGCACCTGTTCATTCAAAGAGGGGAAATCGTGGTTATGAGCTAGTTTTTAGTATTCTTTCTGCCTCTTGGCACTAGGTTATGAACCTGTGTTAAGAACTAAAGGATTAGCATATAAAATGAAAACAGAGAGAGAAAAAAAGGTCTCACTGTTGTGCTACTTAAACTTTTGAGATATGACTAAGAACGGCGCTTATTGGAGCGAAAACGGCACGAAAATTTGTGTTTTCGATCATCATGAGTATTCAAAGCACCTGCGTTTGCTGTACTTTTCAGAATCAAAGACTACATCCTTTTTTATGTTTACTATACTGTGTATTTATGTGCTGGACTGTTTCTAGGAATTGACTTAGCAGAAACGTGGCTAGTTGTCTGTCAGGTTTGACATACCTGCCCCCGCCTTTTATTTATGTGTTTTTCCAGCCAGCGGTAGGATTTGCTGACATTTTGTGCACTGTTTAAACAAACGAGTAGGCGTGATCTTTAGAGATTATGTAGACTTTAAAGAAGTGAATCCTTGCAGCTAGAGCAACTACAGACATATCAGCGGTGTCAGCTTTCTAATACTTTCGTTCAAAAAGCACGAACCTCCGCCATAAGCAGCTCACTCTGCTGTATTTTGTATACATTCGTTTTGTTTCCTTTGTTCTTTTTAAACGTACTTTAAGAAGTTTGTAGTGCACTAAATATCAGTTAAGGGTACCTTGATTACTCCAAGATTATACAGGAGCAGGTAATGGATAAAAGCTATGAATTTGTAAATAACTGGACATGAATAACTTGAGCTTATCATATCATATTATACTACAGTCGATTTCTAACTAACTAGGCGGGTCATCTTTCTCTTGACTTTCTTTAAGGATATAACACGTTTTTCAGTCAACTTGAAAGAAAGGCAGATCTAAGATTTAAAAGTGAGAACAGAGGTCAAATAAGACAATAAGATATTTGGATGGAAACTATAATGTGATATTTAGAATGTCAGTATACCAGTGTCATTTACTTTTGCCAGTACAAATAAAGTAGAATTTTAAGCACTCTTTTAAAGATAAAAGACATTTTATAAAAGTGTGACCTCATTTAACCACGAAGAACAGGTCAGAGGTCCAACAGGGACAAACAATGTCAGTAGGAAATGGTTTTAAAAAGCTCTATTTAGCGTTGTTATTATCACTTTGATCTTCATGTCAATCTATTGGCCTTTGCAGGAGAGGTCAGGGGTCAAATGTGACATAATATTTTAAATCTTTATATGGTACTTTATACGGTACGCTACCAAAAACATAACTTTTACACTTAGATAACTTACACAGAGCATAATTTAGATTTTTTTTTTTAAACACAGAAAGGTGGAGTCGCCTCAGGATTTAAACATGTGGTGACCAATGATGTGGATGTCAAACGCCTGCTGCACTTGAAAGGTCGTCGACCAGTCAGAGCCACTGAGGAGGATCTGTCCTGGGAAAGCTTCAACAAAGGAGACTGCTTCATCATTGATCTGGGAAAGGTGAGCTACAATTTCAGATGTTTTACAGAGTTTAGATGTTGCGTTTTTTGTCATCACAACCTTCTTTTCTTTGTCTTTTCTTTGGATCTTCTCTGTGAATTAATAGAACGTTTACTGCTGGTTTGGCAGTGAAGCAAATCACTTCGAGAAGCTCAAAACCGCTCAGATGGCCCGAGATATTCGTGACAATGAGCGAAACGGCCGTGGTGAAGTCCATACAATTGATGAAGGTAATGAGCCAGAAGCTGTGACAAAGGTAAGAGTTATTGACTTCCTCCTTGTTTAGAGTCATTGTGACTGTAACAAAGAAGTTGTTTGTCTCACTTGGTAGCTAAAGAGGATGTTAAGTACAATGTTGTGTTCATTTATAGGTACTTGGAGCCAAGCCTGATCTCCCATCAGGCAGCAGCGATACCGCTGTTGAAGAGACAAACAGGAACAAGGCGTCACTTTATCTGGTAAATGCACACATACGAGGCCAAAAAGTCCGAGAGCAGCAGTGAAAAAACTTCTACTTTGTTTTAATTTTTTAGTCTAGTAAAAGGTATTTCTATTGCAAATTTTCATGTTTGCTAAATAGCTCAAATTAGAAGTTTGAAAAAAAAAAAAATGGCCATGAATTTGGTTTGCTCCACTTTTGCTTTAATGACAGCAGCACTCAAGCTGCATAGACTCTGCAACTCTTTGCAACACCTGATTATCAATGTTCTCCTGCCATTATCTGTCAAAGAGCCTCAGAGGTTTCTCCTTCTTCATGTGCTCAAAATACATTCAATAGGGTTGAGATCAGGTGATTGAGGAGGAAATGCTGTGAAAGTCTTAGCCCGTGTTAAGCGTTTGGCACTCAGTACAGGCTAATAAATGACAGTGGGTTTCTTGTTTCCCCTGATGCTCTCCATCCACTGCACTGAGACCTCCCCTGCACAGCCTTCTGCTGGCAAGACTTTTGCTGATTGCATTCTCTCTTATCTGTAGTCCGTGTGATTGTGGTTGATGCTGCAATTTCCACAGATTCTTCATATTGCCATGCAAAAGCCCATTACAACTGAAGCCTTCATTCAAGTGCAAAGTTGATGCTGAGGAAGAGATTCTGTTTAAAAAAAACTATTTGAGTTCTGACACTTATGTTGCAGACTATCGCAGTAGCAACGCTGTGCTGAAAAGATGTGCAGTGGGTGCAAGTTGGTTTCCCTCAACAAGCCTCTAGTGGATCAGTTAAAATGTTTCATGTGTTCTTTGTGATGCAGTTTTATCTGAATGCTGCTTCAGTGGAAATCCTGCCTGCCTTGTGTACTGCTTTGTACACAAGGCAGTCAAGCGTAGTTAATGCCACTATACCGTCTGCTTCCGATGAATCTGCTCTAGCTAAAAATAGTGGAAAAACTTAAATGTTTCTTTTTGATTTTCTTCGTTCCTTCCTGTGTGTATTGTGTATAGGTTTCTACAATTTAACACTTTGGGATCATTTCAAGGTTTAGATGACAATATGAGAGATTCTGTCAGACTTTCAAAACCTAGTGTATAGTCACTTGAAATGATTCTTGTAAATAAGAGGTTCAGATGACACATGCAGATGCTCTGATCTCTCTACTGTCTAGATTTCTGATGCTGCTGGCGCCATGAAGACATCTTTGGTGGCCGATAAAAACCCATTCAAACAGGATATGCTCTCCCAGAATGATTGCTACATCTTGGACAACGGAGTGGATAATAAGATTTTTGTCTGGAAAGGTATTAAGCTTTTACACCTGTTTATTTCTACAACTTCTTGTCTACTATATTAATCAAGTCTCTGCACCGAACACTATCAGCGACCGATTCCTCACATTTTCCAAAACCATGACGCTGGGCCAGAGCGTCCCTCTCAGACATCCCTGTGTGATGTCACTAGAACCTAGAAGAATTTTAAACCCCTAGTACTGCCGGTGGAAGTCAGTTTGACCCCATCCTGCAACAAAAAAAGAAAAATTTCCCATTTCTTGAAGATTAGTTGTCATCGAATCTTTCTAATTATAGTAAAGATTTAGCAAAACAAATATTCAAGACTAATTTTACGTGTGGATCAGTATGGATTCTAAAGATAAAATATGTATTAGAATTGACTGATAAACAAAAGGTCTAACAAATAATTATAGAAGAAGAAGAATGTTAGGAAAAGCTAAAACTGAATTTTGGATAACTTGTTGTAAAAGCAGAGTGCTTACTGCGAAACAGATTGAACAAGTCATTGGTGATATTTAAAAACTGACCTCATAGCTGTCTACAAAAACATAAGTATTGCATTTTGAATACATTAATTACTGTAAAAGTTATCACATTGCACTAATGACTTTCAAATGAACAGGGGGCACCCAGATTTGAACTGGGGACCTGTTGATCTGCAGTCAAATGCTCTACCGCTGAGCTATACCCCCTCTGTCTTTGGAGCAGCTTTCATGTGAAAATGTGTGTAAACAAAAGTTGTTGCTAGGCAACCCAGTGTGAACCCCTTGTTATATTACATTAATTTCTGTAAGGTCAAAATGATGTCCTCGTCGGTGCTAGGCACAAGTGGTCGTAATTCTTTTTTCTTTTTATCCCACAGACCTCCAAATTTCCTTTTTAGGGAAAAAAAACAAAAACATGAAATATGTGATGATGCGGATTTATTTTAACAAAGTTCTACAATTTTTAAAGGTGTCATAATGAACCCTTCGACGGTTTCTATTGTTAAACGTACACGAGTCATTGACAAATTTTTACCAGAGTTTAACATCTCTGATCTCTGTACCACACTTTAATCTGCAGGACAGAAAGCAAATACAGAGGAGCGCAAAGCAGCGAAGGCTGCTGCTGACAAGTTCATCACAGACAAAAATTACTCCAGCAAAACTCAGGTAATGTTAGCACGTAGTGATCATCTGCTGCCAGAGCGTCATCCTTCCGCTGTTTCGTCGTGTTTATGGCTTAGCGCGTTCTTCTTTGTATTTTATGTCACGTGCAGGTCCTGATAGTGCCAGCGGGGAGTGAGCCCACCATGTTTAAGCAGTTCTTCTTCAAATGGTTTGAAGGGAACATCACAGGCCCAGGTCAGACCTACACAGTAGGTCGTATTGCCAAGGTGGAGCAGATTCCCTTCGATCCATCCAAACTCCACAACAACCACGCTATGGCTGCCCAGTATGGCGTGGTTGATGATGGCTCTGGGAAAGTTCAGGTACAGTAACCAACTTGACGGTGTTTTATTTTCTTTAAAAATCAACGAATAAATGCAGCATTGGTGGATGTCTGCAGATTTGGCGTGTGGAAGGAGGCGATAAGGTACCAGTGGACAAATCCACCTACGGACAGTTCTTTGGAGGTGACTGTTACTTGGTGCTGTACTCTTACAACAGCGGAGGCAGAGAGAAGCACATCATTTACACCTGGTGGGTAAAACATGCTCAGTGTGGCAGAATTTGTCTTTTAAGGGGTACAAGGCAAAGATTCCTGGCTTGGTACTCACTTTCTCTGTTCAGGTGCGTGAAAAATGGGTTTGATACAGAGAAATTTAGCTTTATCTTCAAGCGCTCTTAAAATGATGCAGAATTCGTAGATGAACCGATAACTGCAAGTTGACCAAAGCTGGTGGGATTGTTCGAGTTGCAGCCACGTTAGGCATAGTTAATACACATTTAAAATGTGACCCACACAAATTTTAAACAGGGCAGACACAAATCCCCTTTGAGGTTGCTGTGGCGACCCCTTCCGAATCAGCCTAATGCAGTTTTAATGTTTCTAGAATCAAATGATTGCCGATATTAATATAATCTGAGATGGGAATGCAAATGGAACAAATGTCATCACATCCATTCTGTCTGATGGCATGAGAGACATTTGTCTATTTACACTCATCTGTTAGTCAGAAAGGCTTTTCAGTCTGAGTCATGTGACGACACCACAGAATGAAAAAAATGCTGATATTGCCAGTTATTGTACGGCTGAAATTTCATGACATTGTGATAAGAAACAACATTAATTAATTAATTGCAGTCAGTTTATGTATTTAGTGTTTTTGTAAGCTGTGTGAAGGGGCTGAGAGAATCAAGATTTTGTGTTTGTTTTTTTCTTTTTAAAGCAAAAACATTACTCTTATGCCTTAATTGGGAATATCATGTGTAATTGTGCTTAATTTTTGAGTTAATGCACTTGCGGCTTTGCTGTAGGCAAGGGCAGAAATGCACTCAGGATGAGCTGACTGCTTCGGCCTTTCTCACCGTCAAGCTGGATGATTCCATGGGTGGAGTAGCAACACAGGTAAGATTTTTCCAGGTTTCAAGCAAGAGTGAAAATGTTAAGTAATAAAAGTACCCGGCAACTGTTAGTGAAAGTAATGATGCAACTCTCATGTCCGTCTTTTATATTATGAACAAGAAGCAATACAATACAATACACAACAACACCACACTTGTAAAATCATTCACGTTAGCAGGCTTTTTGTCAATTTTCAACCAACAAATTATTAAGTTGACCTTGAAGACTTTGGTGAATTTAAACCAGATTTTAATGGCGTGTCAACATGACCCCACTCTACGCACCTACAAAGTTTTGTCAGAGTTCATTCAAATACTTTTGAGCTATTGTGTTTACAAACCGACAAAATGACACGCATGCAGACGCTACCAAAAACATGACCTCCTTGGCAGATGTGACATGCATCTTGCAACTGTTAGCTTGGTATGCAGATTGGAGAACGGGACGTAGGTGGATGTTTTTAACCTTCACCCAGAGGAGCTGCTGTCCCCTGTTTTCAGTCTTTACCCTGAGCTCCTATTAACCAGCTCCCAGCTGTAATCTGGGATCAGTCTCCTTATCAAATTTAATGACTGTGTGGCTGTATCTCCGCAGGTTCGGGTCACTCAGTCTAAAGAACCCCCCCATCTTGTGAGCTTGTTTAAGGACAAGCCCATGGTCATCCATCAGGGTGGGACATCCCGCAAGTGTGGCGAGACTAAGCCAAGCAGCACGCAGCTCTTTCATATCCGCAAGAGCGGCAACAATGCCACACGAGCTGTTGAGGTCAGCCTCATTTGTTACACTGAATGTTAATAAACTGGTGCTTTATAATGAACGGATGACACCACTCCTCCCTATCTTTGTGTGTCACCTACACAGGTGGAGCCCACTGCATCCTCTCTGAACACCAATGATGTGTTTGTGCTGAAGACTCCTGATTGCCTTTTCCTGTGGAAGGGAAAAGGTGCAAGTTCAGATGAGATGGCTGCAGCTAACTATGTTGCCAGCCTCCTTGGAGGAACTGCTACTGAGGTGGAGGAGACACAGGAGCCAGGTAAGGGCCGGAAGAACTTTGATTTCCGCATAGCAGTATTCGTGAGATGTCCCTAGTAGAAAACTGTGCTTTTCTCCTTGTTTCCAGCTGTTTTCTGGGCTGCTCTGGGTGGAAAGAAAGAATACCAGACGTCCAAGGCCCTTCAGGGAGTGGTCCGACTTCCGCGACTGTTTGGATGTTCAAACAAAACTGGCAGGCTAACGGTGAGTATTCAAGTGTTCGTCAGTCAGGTTTTTATAAATTTAAGTAGTGATATTCTTTATATAAGCAGTTATATTGTTTTCTTAGCAAATAGTTTAACAATTTTTAAATGGCCCCTTTTAACTGTGTGCTGATCAATTTTCAGGTCGAAGAAGTTCCCGGTGACTTCTCACAGATCGATCTGGCAACTGATGATGTCATGCTTCTGGACACATGGGATCAGGTATAAAAGCACCTTTGATGAAACAGTTTATAGTCCTCCTTTTGATCCTCGAGCTCTAAAACGCCGTTGGTTACTGTTCCCATCAGATCTTTGTTTGGATTGGAAACGAAGCAAATGAAACGGAGAAACGTGAATCGCCGAAGATGGGTAAGAGAAAACTATTAGACACGAGAAGGAATTACAGCAACTGGGTCATTCCAGGGGGGGATGAAAAAACATAGAGCTGGGGAATCATTTTCCCAGAAAATAAGGGATGAATTATGGATATTACTTCTGAGAGCAAATATATTTTATTTGAGATAACTATGGCAATTTTATGAGTAAGGAAATGACCAAATTTACCTAAAAACAACTTCAATATTTTTTGAGATTGCCGAGTTACAAATTTACAAGGAAAAAACTATTTTCTCAAAAATTTGACTTTAATCTCAAAAATGTAAGAATTTTTTTTCCTCCCCATATTGTGTTTTTTGTAAATTTATTGATTTCCTCTCAGAGAATGAAATATTTTTTTGTTGGACATTTATGATTTTAATCTCGCAAATTTATGAGTGAATAATTTTAAAGAATATTATTATATTCTTATATTATATATCTAATATTAGTTATATTATTTTGCATAATTGTTTGTTACTTCTAAATTTACGACTTAATGCCAGAGGATATCAAAGTTCTTCTTATAATTTTAGCTCCAGTTTGAATTGAGCTGTAGTGAATGGCCCTTTAAGGCTATTGTAGAGACGAGACCTCAGTTCACGAATATATCCCGTTTTCCTTTCAGCCAAACAATATGTGGATTCAGACCCCTCTGGCCGTCGTGGTACCCCCATCACCATCCTTAAGCAGGAGGAAGAGATCCCGTCCTTCACCGGATGGTTCCAAGCTTGGGACCCAAAGATGTGGTCCCAAAATCTTTATGCCCAGTAGAATTTAATAGGGGGGGAAAAAAAAACCCCAAACCCTACATTTTAAGCATCTCTGAAAAATCTTGATAGTTTCACTGTTTGACATGTTTTGTTGACCGTAAAGCATAAATTGACACGTAAGATGGAACTTGTCTGCAGGTGAAGTGCAGATGCAGATCTGTGGTGCATGTTAAAACTTAACCCAGCCGATTTTTTTCAGAGTAAAACAAAAAAAATGTAATAGTTAAACTACTGCTTAAAGGTTTGGAGTCGCATCTCTTTGAAAGAAAAGTACATTTGCTTTTACAGAAAATAACATTAAAATGATCACAAGTGATATAGAAGAGAAATAACGATTAGTTACTGATTTTTAAGGCAGTATCTACGTAAGTGCAGCCAGGCCCTTTTTCAGCAGCTGTCGCTGCTGTGTCCCAAAGCAAATTTATCGTCTTAAAAGACTGATAAGAAAAAAAATTCTAGTTACATTAGCACAACAGGAGACTGTTATGCTGATTAAAGAAGTTTTTCCTTTTCTAATAAATGAAGGCTATTTGAGGCTATAGGAGAAAATGACCAGATAACTGAAATTTTCATACAGCAGCTTTAAGTATTCTCATGACAAGCCAACAAAATTTGGCTCTTAGAGATATCATTTAATGAATCTGTCATTTAAGGACCCGTGAGGTGTCTGTTTTGGAACCAAAAGGTTTTCTGATTTACTTGTCCTACTCAGTTGAGCTGTCGAGTTTCCAGTCAGAGCCACTTATTCCTGTTTTGTGAAGGGAGTAGTACACATTATTGTATTAAATCTTTATTTTTAGGGTTTTTTTGTTAGGTTTTTTTATTTGTTTTCTTGAGACTATAACCAAAGTCACTGACAATAATGCTTAACTCAGCTTTGCAAATTTCAGATGTGCTGAGATGATTGTAATTGGACGATGAATGAATTTACGGGGATAGACTTGCTTTGGGTGACTCAGTGTGCTGTTAGAACAGATGAGTGGCGGTTGGTGAAAACGGGCCCGTGTGCGTCAACACAGATATTAAACAATGTCTATGTTAAATATTTCTGGTAACAGCATTTCTCATCAACTCGACTTCAATTTTCAAAAATTCTTTTTGATCTCAAATCTTTGAGCAGGAGGGTACATGTTAAAAAACTGAATTTAATCATTCACAGCCCACAGCAAAAAGAAATACTATGTTGAGAAGGTTTTATTTGCTACAGCAATGAACTGATGGGTTTTTTTATGATTTACTTTTTAAAAAAAAAAACATCGTCCAGGTTAAGCGTGGCCTTAAAATTTACTCGAAATTATTTTGAAAATGTGTTTTACATTGTTTTAAAAGTCACAAAAAATTACTTCTCCGTATTTTCACAAAAAATGTACATTTTGCGGTCTTCATTACAAAAAAAAAAATAAAAATTGTGGAGAATTCCAAATTTAAATAAAATATTTCACCGTTGTCTGATTGTATTTTATTTAAATAAGAAGATGCACTTTGCTTACAGGTCTGATATTTTCTTCATCTTACGACTGGACTTATCGTTAGCCTAAATCCTCACCGTGCAACAGCACCATGTGAAGGCTACGACCGATACTAATCTTCAGACCATGTGCACACAGCTTTTTGCTGAGTTGTAAACCTCTGGATTAAGGAAGAGGCTTTAAAAGTGCCCGCATGTGGTCCATTGCCTCTCCTCTTTTGTTCCCGTTTTATTCTCTGCTGCTGGAGCTGCAAGAAAAGCACTAACCGGGCACGATGAACCAGAAGGTGGTACTCATCACGGGCTGCTCCTCTGGGATTGGCCTCGCGTTGGCTGTCCATATTGCAAAAGATGAGAAGAAGAGGTTCATGGGTAACTTTTTAACAGACTTTGTCTAAGATAGCTGGGGTTGTTAACTACATTTCAAAACTCTATGACAGGTGTGGCAGGATCAAAGGGAATCACATAAAAATCTAATGTATTTACAGTGTGACTGAAAAATGCTTCAAATGAGAGACATTTAAGGAAACGTGTGGAAAAAATACTAGCACATAAAGGGGTAAAAAAATTTTCATTTTGAATTTTTGGAAGTGTTTAGGGTGTTTTAAAATATTACCATCTCACATGTACTTGAACTTTCCTTGAACCTTACATGGCTGCTGTGTCTGGCTCAGTAATTTCTACAGTGAACACTTTGCAGACTATTCATTGAAGTTAACTCTGTAAATTAAATACCATTTTGAAACCATTTACTAGAAAGGTATTTACATGATAAAATTCACATTATTTACATGGTCAATATGTGATGGGTTTCTTCTACAAACAAAATATTGGTAAGTTCTTCTCCCCCCAAAACTAACTGGTTCCAGAAACAATTCACACAGCTCACCATCAACAGTTCTTATTTTAAACATGTTTTATGGAAGAAAACGCTCCTCGTGGTCTGTGGATTATCCCGAGTAACTATTAACTATGCTGTACTGATGTAACAGGCAACACTTGAAAGTTGAAATCTGAGAAAAATCCACACTTCCTGCTCCCGGTGGAGATAATTTGTGATAGTTTCTCAAATGTTATGGTAAATTTTAATTTCATTTCTGAATTCAATAAAAACACCACAGCTTCAGATGAGTTTTTGTTGTTGTAGTCTATGCCACCATGAGAAATCTGAGTAAGGCCGAGCCTCTGGTTGAGGCAGCAGGTCGGACCCTGGGCCGGACCTTGGAGGTCAAGCAGCTGGACGTATGTGACGAGGCTTCCATCAAAGCCTGCGTGGACAGTCTGCCTGAGCGCAGGGTAGACATTCTCAGTAAGCCCCTACCATTTGCTTCAAAACAGTATTAATTTGGCTTTTCAGACCGTCTATTTAAATTTAAATGATATGTGTGTGTGTGTGTGTGTGTGTGTGTGTGTGTGTGTGTGTGTGTGTGTGTGTGTGTGACCTCATTTCACAGTAAGTAATGCTGGGATGGGTCTGATTGGACCCATTGAGTGTCAGTCTATTGAAGAGATGAAGAGTGTCA
>VVHJ01000409.1:0-14885 GCA_015107715.1 Tylochromis polylepis | reverse complement strand
CGTGTTTACCCCCCCCCCCCCCCCCCCCATCCCCATGCATGTTCATTGAAAAGATTTGACTAAAGCAGCTAAGATCAGCCCAAATCATCACCCCTCCTTCACAGTTGATACAGTGTGTGGTATTTTTGTTGGTATGCTGTATTTGCTTTTCACCAAACATGGCACTGTGTATTATTTCCAGATATTGCCACTTTGGTTTCATCTGTCCAAAGCACAGAGGCAATTTTACAGAGGCTAAGGCATGCTGCCATGTTCTGTTTAGAGAGAATAGGCTTTCTCATGGCGATATTTCCAAACAAGCTATACTTGTTCAGTCTTTTTCTAATTACACTGTCATGATCTTTAATGTGCAAGCTGAGGCCTGGGCAACAACAATTACTTCTCTAAGATCATTGCTGAAGTCTTTTCTACATTATGTTAAGGTGTTAGCAGCACCTGGCTGCAAATTACCCTTTTAATTTCTGTGGGAGCAGTAAGGGTGTACTTAGTTTTTCGCACTCTGCTTCTGCATTTTGGCTTATTTCTTGTTAAATAAATAATAATCTGATATGTTGATGATTGTTGCAGGATGGTACATTCAACAAAGGTGATGGTTTCTGCACTGAGAAAAAGAAAGGATTTTAAGTGCACATTGTATATGTCTTGTATATACACTGCTTACCTGAGTCACTGTAATTTACTCTTTGAAAAATGGAGAAGCGTTGCAGGGGAGTGTTGCACTGGGGAACGTGTGTATCCAAGCACTACATGCTTTTAAAAAACCAAGATTCTTCTGCCCCAATGACTGAATTGTCCATCTCCTTGCATATGATTCAGTCAAATTAGCTGTCCTCCCAGCACATTCCCCATGGTCCAAATGATAACTGTGGCTCATTAAACCCCTCCCCACAAGTGCCCCCTACACACAACAAACACACACATTTTAGAAAGAAATTGAGGTTGGTGTGTCAGTGCCCCTGTGGTGAAGAGCCTTGTACCAAGGGAGTAATTGAGATAGCCTGTGAAAAGGAGAGTGAAGCTTAGACAGTCATCCACACAAGTTCCTGGCTGCCGTCCAATTATACCCAGCAGCCTCCACTATCTCCTGAACTCCAATTATAGCAGGCAAAGCTCGGCTGGTCAGAGAACCTGTCACCCCTCCCTCTCTCCCTCCCACAACTACCAGCAAGAAATAGCAAAGTCAAAGACAATGTGTGGTGTCCTCTGATGCCTTTGTGTGTGTGTGTGTGTGAGAGAGAGAGAGAAAGTGAGATATTTTTTAACAACTAAAATATAGTCCCTGATGAATCTTAGGCCAATCTATTCAGATGCTCCAACTGTCCACAATAGTTAAGTTGGGACAAGATTAAATACATTTTAAGGAAAGATGTTTGCTTTACTTTCAAGACGTTGCAATGAAATCTAGAGCCATGAAAGTACTGGTGAATGGATGCACTATTCTTGAATGTTTATATGTTACACTTCAACTCATTAGAGCAAGGGTGCTGTGGAAGCTGATACTGCGCCCATTCACAACCATCACCACCACCACCCACACCCACACTCTGTGCATAAATAACTAAATGTGAATATCAGCTTTAAAGTAACTGAGCTGTGAATGGTCTCCTTTGTGTTGCAAGCAATGTAAATGCCCACAATGTATAGTCACTAATTTAATTTATAGTCTTAAATTTAATTTAAGACCACATATATCCAAACTCAAAAGAGAATATCCAAAGTTCCTGACACAACCGTCGAACAAAAATTCAGAATTTTAAAGAGAATCATAAAAGTTCCTTTGAGACTTACAATATATGAAATATAGCTCCAGATTGTACAACAAAACCAAATATATATATATTGCACAGCAATAACAGCAATAACAACCCACATCACGATTTTCTCACGTAAATCAAGGCTCAAATGCAAATTGCTATATGCACAGCCTTGGGAATTTTGGAGGATGTTAAATCATATCATTAGCATTTACTACTTTCTAAAAGTTCCTTTATTCCTTAGTTGTTCTTCTTTGCCGACAAGGTTTACTGTTCTATTGCCTCCCTCACTTCCTTCCTTCCCTGATTTCTGTTTTCCTGTATTGAACAAGATCTCTTTGTCATGGCCTGAGGAGTCTTTGGAGATTGCCATCTTTATCAAAGGTATCTGATCGTTTGCTGTAGACTGTAGTGTTATTGTGTGGTTGTGTGCCTTCTTGTTCTAACTTCCCATTGTGGGTTTCATTTGTCCTTTGGGACTCATAACCAATCCCAACATTTTGATGGATGCATTCATTTCCCAGTTTCCGCTCACCCCTAAAGCAATACTTGCTCTCTTTTTATACCATACCCTGCCATCAACACAAACTGCACCATTTGTGCATTAGCCAGATATTATTCAAAACAGGTTGTAGTAATGATTCCAATCTGGAATGAACTGGCTTGGTATGAATTTGGGCATGTGAGAGTTTCATGAGGCTGTGACTCTGATCATTACTTTTGAGTATATGGTTTTTAAAGTAGCAATCAAAATCCCTACTGAACTGAGACCATTTAATGTTATTGTCTATCTAAGTACCACTTTGAGGTACTTTTGAACTCCTTATTTCTATGTGTGTGGCACCAAATGAAAATGTTTATAACTTCCTGTATAATTCTACAAATGTGAACAGCACTTACAGTTTTGCAGTTCAAATATGAACGGGCTAACAATGTGTTGAGCACTTTAGGCAGCTCCATTGGCTTGTGCATTTAGCACTGTGCCTGCACTGCCCCATTTAGTCTAAAGTACCAAGGACCTTGGATAACTTTTAACTTCTATCATCTTTTGACCACACTGAGTAGCTCAGATTGTCCTAAAGGCCTATGTAGGTGTGATTAGAAATTCAACTCATAGCAGCATATAAATACCATGATAGTTTTGTCATTATGTGGCATAAATAGCAAAAGCCAGGTCATGTGGGTCCACACTGGAGTTGTATTCTAGAAAATGATTTGTGACCATTTGTGAAAGACTTACTTTAGTGTGTTTCTATTAGATCTCATTTTTGTCTCATTATTGATAAATTAGCACTTGATGATGGAACTTAAGGGTTTCTTGAAACTGGATTGATCACAACAGACATGTAAAGTCATTTATTTAGTAAAGCAACTGTTCAGTTAAATACACTAGTAAACTACAGCAACAGATGGAACAAATAATTAATTTTGTATCCTTTCTTCTTAACCTGTGGCTATCTGCCTGTTAAAGTCAAAAGCCATTTTATCCTGGTGCCAGCTTTTCAACATGTGCTTAACATCAAATTCACAAATGATTTCTTTATAATTACTTTTAAAGCCTAACCCAGCTCAGCTCCAGCATATATGAGTGAACTACTGATCCTCTCAAGTAATCAGAATAAAGTAGTCTTTGTACTGGTCAGGTCACATTGTGTTAAAAAGGTTTTTATTAAAAGAGATGAACAATTTTATTTCACTGATCGATCCAAATCGTTTGATCTTTGCTGTTATTCATTTGATAGCCACGTTTTGCAATGCGTCATGCATTTACATTCTTTCATATGTAACAATGCAGAACTCATTTAACCTGGTTTCATATATAAATAATAGTCTGCTGAGCTTTTCTCTTATATTGACATAATAATGATGTGCTTTGAGCAGAAATACACACAGTAATAGCTTCAGAAACAAGCTGTAAAAGATGTTCCTGATTTCCATTAAAAACAGAATGACCGGTACAGCAGCTCAGGCTGACAGATGTCTCAGCCTTTATTATATTGCTGTATTTACAGTAGTTCTCAGCAGTGGGGGTACACTGCTGAATCAACATCTGTTTACTGTCAAAATATTTGCTGGGAAGCTTTGGTGTGTACTTGGAGGTGAGGTGAAGTTATGAAGTTATAGCTACAAATCAGGTTATAGTGCAGCGTTTTCAGGAAATGTCACCACAGTGCCTGTTGTTTCTGGTCTTTGCAGACCCAGCTTCCCTGCTAGACATCCCAGCAGGAGCCTAAGTGCCTAGTTTGCCAACTGGCATATTCCTGCTCACAGCCTGGACTGCAGCCTAATTATGCATCTTAGGTTCTTTGTTTTTGTCAGAGTCACTGAGTAAATTTCTCTCTCGCTTCCCATTTTCATTTGGTTTCTGCTGATCGAGACTGACTGGCCAACTGGCGAGATTCCGGATTCGTTGGTCTGATGGCATATGCATATAGATGATTTTCTCTTTCCACCCACAAAGTGACCTTTCCAACATCTATACAGGAAACGGAGTACCTCTCTTTCCTGCATGCAAGTTATGCAAGTTGGAGCTTAAAATCGGCATTATAGTATGACTTATTCCTTATTTATCCATGCACATAGCACAGAAATACCAGGATAATCCACCTCGTGCTTTCTGGATGTCTGAATTTGGGCATGTGAGAGTTTCATGAGGCTGTGACTCTGATCATTACTCTTAGAAACTTTTCTTGTCTAAACTTTACAAAAGACAACTCACTGTTGGACCATTTCTCACAATTCCACTTGTATGGGTCTAATATCAGTATAACATTACTAAGGAGGGTCCGTAGTGTCATCCAGGCTGTTTGTTTTCTGTAAAGTCAGGACTTGCTTACTGTGACCTTTTGCCATGCCCTATGCTATCCATCTTCTCCCATTAATGTGTCGCAGTTCTAGTGTCAACATAGGTCATTCTTCTCCAATAAATGGGGATGGTTTATGTGTCTGAATCACCACTCTCTGATACTATCTGCAAGTTAGATTGCCAGTGTTTAGAATGTCTGGCTATTGGTGCTATTCTTTACATATATGGATAACTGACTTGGCTGTATTGCTAATGATGGAGCATGACTTCTTCGATTGCCTTATAGAAATTATGTATAACTAAATAGTTTTACCTCTTACACAAATGCATTGTGTTGACAAACACAGCAAATGTAACTAAAAGATTACAACTGTTATTAAAGCAAAGAAGACAAGAGAAAATAACAGATTTAACTCTTTAAAACAGGGGTTATCAATAACACATATTTTAAATGAAAGATTTTGCCTTCAGTGAGATTATTAATTTTTAGTAAATTAATAAATGAAATTCATGAATAATCCCACATTGCTGAAATGACACAATATAATGGCCTACTGCATTCACTCACTGTTTCCACACGGCATTCTTCCAGTAATCTTTGTGGCCCTATATAGTACACCTCTCTGTTACAGGAAGGAGCTAGGTGGAGTTCAGTAACCATAACACTATAAACTGCACCTTTAATTGCAAGAAAAATACAATTCATTATAAATGCAATGGCTTACAAAACCCAAAGGGAAAAGATTTTCTTTCAGCCAGTTATGGCAGAGTGGGCTCATATCAGATCAGCTGACAGCTCACCTCTTCTCTTCCACTCGGTGTCCAAGACATACAACTGTAGCTGACTGGCTCTGGTACCAAATGCACTTATCCATCTTCTGCTCAGACATCGCTATGGACAATCCATGACCAGCATGTCCATGTGCAATGACAAAATCATGACTCTGGCTTAGTTGAAGTGGGCAGTTGCTCCCAATCAAAAACTACTTTATTGCCCACATGAGCCTTAAAGTCTCTAAGAAGTATTATGAAGTTCTCAGGCGGCACCATTTCAAGCATTCCACCATGACCCATAAAGAAGGTTGGGTACTTTCTGCTGTAGGTCTGTGCATAAGCACAGACAGTGGTCACAGCCTTCTTCAAGTTACACAAAGGTGGCCCTTTCACTCTGGGGAAAACTTCAAAATGACCCTGATGAAGGCCACAAGCCGAATAACGTTGTTCCCTAATACTTTGTGTTGCTGGTGTCTTCACATCATTAAAACTTTAATAGCACAGTTGCTCAGCCAGGGCTTTGTGTCATGCCTGTCTAGTAGCTCTCATGATGGGATGCACTCAGCAGGATAGGGTTCCAGAACCTTTGCTAATCGGTGAGATGAGTCCAACTATGTCTAGCTGGTACCACTAAACCTCCCACACAAGGTGTGCTTCCTTCCCTACCAGAAAGGCGATATTCCATCTTCCAAAAACCAGTTTGTGATGCAGGAGGTTGGCAGCACCCAGCCCCCTGCTTTTGGCCACCCACTTTGCACAGCATTCAGCTGAAATACCTGTCACTAAAGGAGGTGAGCCCACAGAGTGATGGAACCATGTTATTAACTCAGGGTGTTCCCGGCCAAGCAATTGGCTCAAGGAAAAGGCCATCGAGGAGGGGGTCCAGGTTATCCGCTTCCCTGTGAGTTACTATAGCTTCTATTTATCTGGGCCATTTAGATTTTTTTGAATCGCTCTTCATCTGGCTCCTCTCTTGGTACCAGTTTGACTTGGGGACATCTAATGGGCAGTAATTCTTTTGAGGGTATAATTTTCTTGTCAAAATAAGGTTGTAATAGGTATTTGGGATTTTCTGCTTGAGACATACTTGAGTTTACCACTGTGCTCTCTGATCTGTCACTGTTGGGCAAGTCAGAGTGCACTCTTTAAGTACATGTGTTTGAACTGGTACTGATCCAGGTGACTAGCACAATCCTACCACAAGGCAGACAGCTGATCTGAGTGTTTCAGTGGCAATTTAGATCGAGGGCCCTGGAAATAAAGCTGTGAGGCTTGACAACTAATCGAATGGTTGGGCCTACTTTGCTTGATCTTCTGAATCAATATCAGACTTTACCTGCTTTTACAAACAGGCCTATAAACTCTGCTGTTACGTTTTTGTACTATTTGTTTTATATTCCATGTCATATTTCTTTATTTTATATTTCTCTGTTGTTCATCATAATGGATCATCGATCATACGACTGAATAAAAATATGTAGTATACTGAAGGTATGTTATTCTTTAATTTGACATTTCACATTCTTAAAATAAATAACTTAAATACTGTATTTTTTAGTGATTGAACTAACCAATAAAATATAATTTACATTATTTGCAACATGAAACCTACAAGTATTACTTTTTGAATTGAAGCAAAAGTGTGCCTTTTTTTTTAAACGCAATACCTGCTTTACTAATTAAACACATGCAAAAATGTTACCAATTGATATTAAAATACAGCTTAGACAATAAATAATTTCTAGCAATATAAAGAGGGACTTTTTTTCTTAGTAATGTGGATTCCTTATAGATAGCTGTTGTGTCCAAATTACCATCACACAGAACTAGAGACCTCTGGTTTTACTTGAATTCCTTGCATGATTGGCAAATGATTGCTGGAGGTTGTCGGCAGTCTGTGTGAAATTGCTAGCAGATTACAGCAGTTGCTTGTATCTTAAATGGAGGATGGTGACTTGTCTGCAAACACTTTCTAACGAGTTGTTGAGTGATAGAGAAAAATGTAATAATTGCAACACAAACCAGAAACAGAGACTGTTTGTCTTCAAAGGAAAAGTTGTGCATTTTAAAATAGGTTCGCTGCAACAGTGAGACAGCTTTTACTTTGCAGGTGAACATACACTGTTGATGGTCTGGATTGCACTTTTTCAGGTTTTACTGCCACAGCTAATACTACGCACATATTTGCAAATTAAGGGAGCTTTGGTCACATCAAACCATGTAAAATCGAAGAAAGAATTTCAGGAATTAACAAACTATTCAAATTCTAGAAATTCAGTTTTTTTTTTCCAGTGTGTGGATTGTAAAATAATTTTTTTTTAAAAAGACTGAAAAATAAATTGAGTTTTCCTTTAACGCATATTTAAACTGCAAAGCTTTATTTTGGTCATCAGTCCTTTTCTTATTTCCTAGCCAGTGACGCAGCTGAGATTATATCATAGGATCTGTCATATACGTGCTGAAACAGAAGAACTGGCTGGTGTAACCCTAACATGCCAGATGGCTGAACAGTGCTTAAAGCAAAGAAAAGGTTGAGAGAAAATCTGCTTTGTAATCTGAGTTTACGGTGACATTGTGGTTTAGGGCAATGCATCAGATTGTGAGGCAGCACTTCTTCACCATTAGCTGAAGGTAAAGGTCAGGATCTAACACCAAGGCAATTTATTTTTGCAAATACCAAATCATAATAGGCTTTTTTTCCCCTCTCACTGCTGTGCTTAATATAACTGGGTGAGAAGCCTGTGTCATGATCAGATTTACAGAGTACCTCAAGTACACTTTATAACAGTTTAACAGTTAATGAAAAATATATCCTAGTAGGTATTTGTGGCCAATCTTGCTGTAAAACTGAAACATTTTGCACATATTCTGAAAATATTCAGATGTGAAGTCAATATCAAATCCAGTGGATGGGAAACGGGAAAAAGATTGGCTCTTGGGGTTGGGGCTCTACAATTTTTACTCAATTCTCTGTGTCTCCTTTCAAGGATAACGTTGCAGAAAGTGCAACAGTGTAAAATTTGTGGCAGTTAACTGCATTAAAATCTGAGCAGGAAGATGTCCCAGCCCAGTCAGCTGGATGATTTACAGGTCTGTAAAAGTTGTTATTCCTCTCATAGACACCCTGTTCTTTGAACAAAAATAAATAAATAAAAAAGAATATTAACACTCGTTTAGCATCTTTTTAAAATAAATTTTTAAAGATTATCTGTAAGTCTGTAGGATCAATCATAGGAGAAAAAAATACATGAAAGCTGGAAAATAAAAAAAATTGGTTATATGTTGCTGAAATCAATATATGTCTGTTTTTAAAAGGGGTGGCACAAAGCAAATGTATTGGTGATACTAATTATAATTAGGCAACATGATTCCAACATGTATAGCCATGTACATTTTTCCTAAGTCCTAAAGACTTCAAATTTAAGAACAGTGATAACATTTATGCTTGTTCTCACTTCCTGACATACTTTTAAAGAGCTAGGTAACTGGTTTTAGGATTATATAGCAGCAGCATACATTCTTCCTTTTTTACATTCACTTTCACACACATTGTGTTTACATACTTTAAAGTTCAAAGTCAAACTGTTGAAGAAAGAGAAAACTACCTTGAATGCTTCAATGAGAATCTGACCTATATCTGAATCTATACTTAAAATTATATTGTGGCTAATGTCTGCTAATGTTTAAGACACTGCTGTATAAATGACAGCAAAATGAATGCATATATGGAGGAACACTTTGGTATGGGAAACTGTTGATACTGGTTACAATAACCTTTGTTGCTTCTCAAACGCATGAGAAAATTACTGCAGGTTTGTATAGGTGGACTAGATCATTAGCAATGATTATGCACTTTCATGGCCACTGACTTGGGATTACGTCTCTCGATGCTTGAAAACATAACCAGCAGCAGTAGCTTCTGTTAGAGGGTTAAGTGGAGTGGCAAAAAGTGTCAGACGATATAAGACCACAAGTGATCTACCTTCTAATGAAATTAATACTACTGCTGCTATGGAGAGATGTTATTTTTACTGCATGCGGATTTTTAAAAAAGAATACAATGAAGTAAACATGAAAGGTAAGATAACTTCAAAAAAAAGACATTTGAGTAAGAGAATCACAGTATCAGAGTCAAACTTGAAAAGCAGAAAACATTAATGTGAATTATTATTGATATTATTATTATCATTCTTCTTTTTAGTATTATTGTTGTTTTTCTCACTGATGCAACATCTGTGCATTTATAATCCTCTTTATTACAAGAATATGTGAACAACAACAACAAAAAAGAAATAAAACATATTTATCAAATGTCAAATATGCAATACTACTTATTAAGACTCAGAGCAAGAGAAGAGGGCACAAACACAAAAATAAGGACATATCACTTGGACCGGGCAGGATGCAGGAATTGTGTTACAGGACTTGCTGTGTAATTCTTTATTTTGCTCACAGTGTTTTGCTAAAGCTGCTTTAGTTATGACAGTTGGCTTCTACTTTGGATCTTATAATTTTTATGATACGATAATGTGCTCTTTTGTACATATTGAAGAGCTACCTATCTAAAGTATGTTATCAGTGACAACATTTCCAACAAATTAAAACTAGTATATGCTATACAGTTAGAAACAATTTTTGTCATTTTTGCCTCTACACCACCAGAGTGGATTTTAAATCAAACAATCAAAATGCGATTGGGAAACTTTCAGCTTTAATTTAAGGTGTTTAACAAAATTATTCCGGACTTGCAGCAATCTTTACAGATATTCTCCCATTCTCACACGCTTTAAAGTAATTGGACAATTGACTGACAAGGAGTTTCAATGCTAAGTGAGGCCAGTTCTAAGTGTTGAATAAAAGTGCATTTGTTCGCTGTTCACTGGAACTCAATACGAGGTCCAACAAGATGATGATGCAAGTGAAGAAGCCCATCATTAGGCTGCAAACTTACAAAAAAGAAAAAAAAAACACTTTTTAACTGTCATGGTCTCCCAGTCCTCCTGTGCTTCCTCACCATTTTCAAACTGTCTCTCTTTTTTCTCTTGTTGCTCTTTCTCTCCCGCTCCTCTGTCTTTGTGAGTGTGTTTTGTGATTTAACCTCCCCCTTGTGTTTTCGGGGGTGGGACTTTTCCTAGGTTCCTGCCCTTCACCTCTGCATACCTGAAGTTAATAAACTCACCTGCAATTTTCTCATCTGCTGTCACCACTTCAGGTTGTGGAACCCTGCCAGTCATTGCTGGATCATTGAGCTAACAAGTGTTATTAAAGTTGGCTGCCTTGGTTGAAAGTTTTCTCTGGTTTCCTCCTGTGAGTTACTTACCTTGTTGTTTCGTCTGTGAAGAAACCCTAGAGATTGGAGTAAGAGAGAAATTGTCTGAATGAGAGAAATTCTATGAAGCAAGGAAGTGTGAAACTGCCTGTCTATTTGGACCCTGGACTTCACTTACCAGAAGCCTTTTCCCCAAGCTCTTGTGAATCTTCTTGTTGTAAATAAACTTGTTAAACTTTTCCCCCAAAGTCTCACATTTGAGTCCTTCCTGAACTGTGGTCATGACATTAACAGAGAGACAACAAGAACTTTAGTAGTTCCTTAATAATTAGTTCATCTATAAAAAGGGTGGAAAACATACCACATCGGCGGTCATGATGGAGGCATAATATGGACATGTATTGTCGTCAATGAACCTGAGTCACTAGTGTTTATTGATAATGTGACTGCAGACAGAAGTAGCCAGAGGTGGTAAAATTACAGACACTTCACTTAAGTAGAAGTGCAGATAAAAAAAAATACTTGTACTGTTGTAATCATAAGTACTCATTCAACTTTAGTCAAGAAAAGGTGAGAAAGTACATGCTCTAAAATGTACTCAAAATATTAAAAAGTGCTAGGTTTTGTGCAAACCTAACTAGACCTATTCATAAAATAATATTACTACAAATGTTATTTCAACTTAAATTCTATTTCTAATGAATTCACATACCATGAACATCTGTTATTTAGAATATAAGCAGAGAAGAACAAAGGGAATTTTTAAAAACCTGACTCTATTTGCTGTTGCCTACATTGTAGATGGATAACTTGGTGTTACCCTAAAAATGAATATAATGAGGGAAAATATGTCACAAAAGCCAACGGTTTCCATGAGAAATAGTTCCAGGACTTTTTCACTGGACTGCAGTCTTACTTTAACGCTAGAATAAAAGCAAAATTAAGTTTGGCACTGTGGGGGAATATGGAGTACTGTAGGTCAGCATTTGTAAGGCAGTTTTATCCACATAAAGTTAAACAGACCCCCCATATATAAGGTTAGATTCTACAAAAGGAATCTAAATTAGGAAGGAGAGACAATATCCAACCAGTGGGAAGAAAAGTTTCTAAAATAGTTCAGTAAAGCCTCAAAAGTTGGATAAAAGACTGATAAAATTGCAAGGGGATGAGACATGGTTCTTCATGTACTGAAGGCAAGCTGTGATCATCTGTACCAAGAATCCCTTTAGGAACTCTACAGTATTTAACCCAAAAGAAAAAAGAAAAGCATCAGCAGCACTGACAGCTCACGGTATTAGGAGAAGCAATCACTGCATAGTTATAGAACTCTTTCATTTTTACAAGACAAATGACACAGAGGAACCTGTTACCTCTTTAGTAAGAACAAGTGAAAGAATTCTTCATAGCTAAAAAAGTCTCTTGACAGTATTCAAACTGGCAGGAAATTAAGCTAGGGGGAAAATGACAATTGAAATAATAATGAAATATCTTCAGATAATACACTAATTTATTAGCTTATTTAGTCATCCACAAACTAGCTTTTTGTCACAGTCTCGTCATCATATGCTCAATGGAAATACACACCAGTTCTGCTGCCAACGGCCTTCCAAGCATATGTAAAGTTGTCATTCCTCAACATTAGCCCGCTTCTGCCATCCGCCACAGCCGCCATCTTTTTATAAGCAAATGAGTCATGCGGCTTGGTCTCTTGTCACCAGAGCCTTGCCTTAAGGCTGAATTCTGCAATAAAAACTTCAAGGTGGAGGGGTGAATGAGGGTCGGGGAGCTGTTGTTTGTATTTGTTTCACAATGACTAGAGCAAATTATATCATGTGACAATAATTCACAAAAGCACTGCTACAAAATGTTGGCAGCAAACAAAAATATCTCAGGATACTGAAGTGGGGATGTTTACTGATACAAGTAGGAAACTTATCACAATGCTTCTACTGACAGTTTGTGTAAAGTGGTTTCTTGGGTAACATAATCATCCCGGAGTGCCTGAGTTACATTAGAACAAAAGCACCATTCTCCCTGCATGTAGATGGCATGAAGGGCTTTAGAGACAAGTACCCAGCTCCTCTGTCCCCTAAACAGGTGGCTCCTAACAGTATTAATTGGCAAATGTTGGATGGTTGGCTTTTAGTTTTAAAATAGTTTTAAAAAGCCCTGAATCCTTGTGTAAAGGGCCGTTTGGTTCCGAAGCAATAAAGCAAACCAAGATCCATTTAAGACAGATCCAAAATCCAGCTTTAGTAGAGTCATAAAGAAATCACCAAATCCACAACCAGAGGGCAGCAGAGATTGTAGCAATCAATAAAAACAGTCACACAATTAGAGCATTTCCATTAGTTAGCAAGAGTGCTATTTTTCAATAAAAAACTTTCAAACTGACTTAAACTCCTCAAAAGTAACCAGCTGGCAGTAAGAGATGAGCAAAAGTTTGGTAGTGGTAGTGCAAACTTGGGCTGCCATATGGATCTGTCAAGCCAGCCCTCTAAAACATAAACATGTCACAGCTCGCTTAAACTATAACTTTTTTTCAAGATATAGTTGCAACCTCAAAGACTTGACTATTCAGAGTGCATAGCAAAATATGTCCACTGATGCAATGAAATATTTTGCCTTTGAGATTTGCTGTCTGGAGTCACATGTGAAGATGACAGCACTGCCAGGCATATTCCCTTCTTGCTTCTTCCCCCCCCCATCTTTCTTCCCTTTGTCTTTTTGGGTTTCTTCATTACCCAATCCCATTGCCTCTGTCTTCTCTCCTCCTTGCGGCTGACCCTCAAAGACAGAGTGTTCTGTTTTGTCTGTCTACCATTGTCCACCAGCACAAGAATACCAATGACCGTCAGCTTAAAGCAATCAATTCCTTCGAGGTAGATCCACTGTTTGCCTGACATCAGCCTCCCTGATTATTGTCTCAGAAAGCCAGCCGATCAATAGCAGCCACCACCTCACCTCCACCACAAAAACCTGGCACCACACTTAAAGCTCCATCTTTTAAAATGCTCCCACAGTCATCAACAGCAGTTTGAAACCAGAGTTTCATAAAATCCTGAAATCTTCATTCAGAACTATTTGATTCGGTTTTGTTGTGAATAGAGTTGTTAGAAGAGGGATTATCTGTACTCCATTGAATAAAATAACTTAACAGTAGTAAAAGACCTCAGCCCGGCCCAAAAAGAAAAAAAAGCTCTGAAATTTCTAACTTCCTTGGCAGATGAGCAATATTGGCAGCGCTACAACAGTGATGCATTGAGCAAATGGGGGCATTAAGATTCTGCCAATGTTCTGCAAATCTTCACTGATGCGCTGGGTTACTGAGGGTGACATTAAACCACTGAGCAGTAATGGTCTTCAATGGAACTACAATAAAATAATATGATTTTAAAACTTAGAGAAATATTTTTCCCTCACCCTGCCAAGAGGTAATATGGCATAATATGTAATATTATGTCATATATATCATAGGTAATATGATATATACACAGCAAATCTCTGGAGTTAAATATTCTGGAGTTAGGCATAAAAGTGCTTAAGAGTTACATTCCGGGAGTTTATTTTTCACCTTATACTACAGTCAGTGTTGGGGAGTACTCTCAAGCGGTGTAATGTTTAGGTGTTCATTCACTGGGTGCTAAGGAGTCTAATTCAACACGTTGCTGGTGTTGTTTGTCTGTCGACCGTTACCGCGCCTATCTGTGTTTCTTTCTTGAACTCCGACATGTAGGAGGTAAAAATGTTTTATTTACTTTGGGATTTTCTGTCAGTGGTGTGATGTTATTTGTATATATTTGGTTACATGGATGCATAAGTAAAATATAAAGTTAACTAACTAGCACTACATGTGTTTTCTGCATGTTACGCTGATTCGGTGATAGCAGCTAGGCTAACATTAGTCAAAAGTTAGCTAACTAACTTATCTTACTGCATTTGAAGATACACATTTCACGTTGTCAATGAAAACGTTCATTTCTATTTCTTTTTTTAACACTGTTTCATTTAACGTTAGCTAACTACAGTAATATTATGTTTAGACTCATGGTAATGGCCGTATTTAACCAAAGAGAGGTGCGGCCTGCATTGATGAGATGTTGAGGTACCATTAACATCAGTTAGTTAGTCCTGCTGCACACTGAGATATGCACACAACCCTGTCGCCAGAACTGAAAAGACAAGGACACGGCAAACATGCGGTCACATTGTCTGCTAAACCTAGCCTAGCTAAATAGATTTTAAGCAATATCTAGTGTGGACAGGCTAACTCAATGTAAGA
>VVHJ01000408.1:0-10939 GCA_015107715.1 Tylochromis polylepis | reverse complement strand
AGACCTAATTACTTGCTGTCATATCCTGTACAAATATTTAGGTAAAATAATAAATAGCCTAATAATAATGCATTCTTTGTCAGGCTTAATAAACAGTAGTCCATAGCACTTTTTCTGGTCAGTAATGCTTCAGTCTGGCTGGTGAATATCCTCCCCAATTAGGATGCTCAGTGTCTCCTAATGGCTGCTTGATCATAATAATAATAATAATAATTATTAATAATATATCAGTAAAGTGTTTGTAGAATAATCCAAGTCGACAGCTGTAAATGCTAATGTGTTAAGCCCATAAGTGATTGAGAGGAAACGTCTTGATTAACTAAAAAACAAAATAAATAGCAGTATTAATATTTGTTATGATCTTAATACGTAATTAAAGTCACAATAAAAAGCTGTTAGTCAGAAAATGACACCAAGCTTCTTGAGTTTACCGGCATGCTAGCTACTTTATGGTGCTTTGGGCTAAATGCTGTTGTTAGCATGCTAGCTTGCTCACAGGACAGCCACGTGCAGAAGCTTATGGGAATGTTTTATGAGAAGCTCCAACACTGGTGAGGCAGCCCTGTAACACAGTTTCTGTTGGTGACCGCCTCCTCTGACCACATGTGGAGTCCCACAGGGTTCTACACTAGGACCTATCCTTTTTCAGTATGTTCTACCTTTTGGCCACATTGTACAGAAACATGTCATTATACTGCTTTTCCAATAACATTCAGCGTTATCTCCCGGTTAAGACCATCTAACCAAAATGAATATCTAAAAATTTTCTAAAATGAACATTTTAAATAAAATAAAAGTTCAATACATTTATCCTGAAAAAAAAAATCCTGTTATCCAGTTCTTTGTTTGCTATTGATGCAAACCTCACTTTTGAGAAATATATCGGCAAGCTAATCCAGCCCTCCTGTTTCCATTTGAGGAGTGCTAGAATACAATCGATATTGAGTTTTAGCCAGATACTCTCTATTATTCTTACTGTTATTAACGTCGCCAAGGAGGTTATGTTTTTGGTAGTGTTTCCCTGCATACATGTCATTCCTTCTGTCTGTAAACACTATAGCTCAAAGTTTTGGATGAATTCTGATAAAAACTGTGTAGGGGTGTGGAGTGGGGTCAATGCTAATGCTAACAATCCATTCAAATTTGATTTACATCCACTGAGCTCATCAAGGTCAACTTTATGATTTATTGGTAGAAAATTGACAAAAAGCCTAGCCATATCTTAGTAACTGATTCTCACAAGTGTTGCGTGTATTGCCAACATATAGAAAATAATATAATATAATATGATTGTAATATACAGATTTAAAATGTCAGATCTGACCTCTGACCTTTCCTTGATTGTTAATAGATTGATCTGAAGATCAAAGCGATAATAATGCTGTATAGGGCTATTTAAAACTGTGTTTCTTATTGTCATCCTTTGAATTGAGTACATATAGGCATATAAGGAATGATATATGAGGATTCTAAATATCACGTTACTTTGGACCTCTGACACATAAACCTCATAGCATGCCCTCACGGTCCTCATACTGTTTATTTTACAGCATGGCGAAATAAAGTCACCACCACAAAGTTAAAATGCTTTATTGATCAGAGTGAAATATAAAGTGCAGAAAAGCCAAAATGTAATGTCCCCATATGAGGACACACGGTGTCAGGAGTGAATGCCCTTCATGACCTGGCTCCAGAAGAGATACTGAAATAGACTGGAACCAATGAGCAGCCTGAGATCCTGAGGCAGGAACCTGCCAAATGTTCCCACCTCATGCTTAAAAACTGAAGGCGAGTGAGCATTTGCTGTTCGGGCTCCTCGGCTGTGGAATAACCTGCCTGAGCAAGTCTGACTTTTATATCGCAAATGTTAAATTACTGAAGCTTTACTCATTTTATTTTATTTTTTTAAAACAAAATGTTCTTATAATGTGTACTTTTTTATTTGTATTGTATTTGATTCTTGACAATGCACTAGTTTATCTCTAGAGTGTAATACTTTGGTTGTAAATCTTCTGATAACTTTGACTTTTTTGTGTTTAGTTGTGTGTATTATGTTTTTGTAAAGCAGTTTTGTAATGCTGATTTTAATGGGTGCTATTCAAATAAACTTCCTTTTTTTATGGATGCTAATTTTGCAGAGCTGTCTTGATAGCTTAATAAACCTCACATTATCAACCTCATGGTAGCGTTAGAGTCAGGCAATGAAAGTCAGTAGGAGTTATCCTCAGGGAATCATGAATGCTTTTACAATCCATTAGTTAATGTGGACTAAAGGGTCTGACCAGTAAACCATTGCTACCTGCAGAGCCAGCGTGCCTAAAAACCTCACATAAAACCTGTTTGTCCAAGTTCATACTTGCAAAAATTCTAATTTTTTATCATTTTTCTGTTGCAGATTGATATTATTTCCACAGGCTGTTAATGTGGCAACGTTTTTTTTTTATCTCCACAGGACTCTTCACTTCTAGTACACTCATCAGAAAATGTTTCCCTTAACGCCCGCAATGAAAATGGTGACGTTATAGAGAGGATATCTGTGGGTGAGAGGACACATGCACACACATATCACATGCCACTGATGAGTGACACTGAGAGTGACAGTGAAGACACTGGTGCACTGCAGGGATTTCTCATCCAGCATTAGCAGAGACAAGAGGCCATATTTCAATTTATAATCTCTTAGATTTCCATTTAAAATCCATTAAATTCAGCATTCCTTTTCTCTATCCATTGCTTCTGGATCGTTCTGTATTACACGTGAGGGCCTGAGGCCGGTGGAGGATCATATTTGTGCGTCTTTTTATGGCTCACCAACTGCCACGTTGGGGGATTTTGTCATAATTAAAAGGCCAGCAAATTGTTGTGTTCCACAGTGCCGTTATGTGTCCTTGATCATTAAGCCATAAAAAGCATAGCCTGCATACTCTTGGGCCTCTGTGAATAAAACTGAAATGCTTGTTAGTGAAGACTGCATGTCTGTTCACAGTTGTGGGCCCTGACAGAGGTTAAATATCTCACTGAGTGATCTACATGTTTTAGATCAGCTCCTCTCAGGGCTGATGGAGTGAAGGGCAAAGTGAAGTAACCTCAGATGAGTTACGTTTCAGATCAAAGCAGTAATAGGGTTACGCATTCTTAATCAGTGCGTTTCTCATCAGCAGGTGGCTGCTGTCTCTCCCCTTTCCACCTCTACACTGATCTAAATTGGGAATGTGTCTCTTATACCCTCTGAGCGCATCGAACTGAATCACAGGAAGAGAATGATGATAGATTTTCATGGTTACACGTTACTCATGTCTTATTGCCAAACCCCTTCAGGTGTTGTTGTTGTTGTTGTTCCAGGTCCAAAAGAGGCTCAGGGACACACTCGAAATCTGCTCATTAACTCGCACAATGACAACATGCTGTTCACTGCAGATGGCGACAAGGCTGAGATTGGGCCAGACAAACTACGAGTCACAGGTACACCAATGGCCGCAACGTGTTATGTTTCCTTGGATGTAGCACACACCTGTTGGTGGAAGGGTTTGGGGAAAAAAAAGAAAAAGAAAAAAATGATAATACTGACAACAGACGTGGATTCAACAGAACCAGTTTGGTTTGATGGCAAATATCAGCTCAACAATCCAGCACCCAAGCGCAGAGACAGCCCAGTCATTTACACAATCATTCGTGTCATACACCTTAGTGTGTGAATATCTTATAAGTACACAGAGAGAACAGAAAAATTAGATATCAAACCACAATACTGTACAGTTTATTATATTACTGAACAAAGGGTTGACGGGATATTTCTGTGCTTTTATTCTGAATCTTAGTCTCCGGTGTGTTGCGTTAATGGTTATGTGTGCCGCTGGCCACACACTGTGCTGACTGATTAATGTTGGACAGAGTGTCAGCCGATAGCTTCATATCGCCCGGGGTCACTTTGATCTGCAGAGAGCAGCAGGCAGTGGGAGCTGTTTTTCCAGGAATCCTCAAAACAAAGCTTCTGTACGCTCTGTGTTTGTGGAGTGTTTACATCTTTCACAGTTGGCTCCAAGTGTTGCAGCGTTTGGATCCAGTTTTCACCCTCCGCTCGTCTGTCTCCTTCTCTGCTCCAGCATTGCCTGAATTTTTCTCAAGTCAAAGTAGGCAGACAGCCTGCCTCTGTTTTAAAAAAAAACACACAAAAAAACAATGTTTACACAACGACGCAATCCACAATTTATACTGCACTGCAGTGCTTTGAGATAAATATTAGAGGATTACAGTCAGCAGCCCCTCGTCCTCTGAGGACAGATGATGTCTACAAAACTTTAGTTATGCTCACCTGGCACTTTATTAGGTACACCTTCAGAGTTACCTTAATTCTTCATAACACTCCGCAGATATTTTGGTCGACAGTGACATGACAGTATCACACAGCTGCAGATTTGTCGGCTGCACATCCATCATCAGAATCTCTCGTTCCACCACAGACCCAAAGGTGCTCTATTGCACTGAGATCTGATGACTGTGGAGGTCATTTGAGTTCTTTGAACTCACTGTCATTTTCAAGAAACCAGTTTGAGTTTTGTGACATGGTGCGTTTTCCTACTGGAAGCAGCCATTAGAGGATGGGTACACTGCGGTTATAAAGGGATGGACACGATCAGCTGCAATATTCAGGTAGGCTGTGGTGTTTAAATAATGACTGCGTGCCAAGAAAATATTGCTCATACTGTTACACCACCAGCAGCCTGAACCTTGGATGCAAGGCAGGCTGGAACCATGTTTTCATGTTGATCTCCGTCTCTTCCACAGCATGTCATTTGTCTTGTCTTCTTCCCCTCACCCCCAACCAGTCGCAACAGATGGCTGCCCCTCCCTGAGCCTGGTTCTGCTGGAGGTTCTTCCTGTTAAAAGGGAGTTTTTCCATCCCACTGTCGCCAAAGCACTTGCTGTATCACTTCTTCAAGGGGTCGTATGACTTTGGGGGTTTTCTCAGTTTTCTCAATATTATTGTGGAGTCTTTACCTAAAATCTTTACCTAAAAATAGAAACCGTCTCGAGGCAACTGTTCTTGTGATTTGGCGCTATATAAATAAAATTGAATTGAAGTAAACTGACTTTAACTGAAATTCTTACCCTACAATCTGAATATTGGAGCAGAAATTGAGACTCATCAGACCTTCTGTTGTCCTGTTTTGATGTGAATTTAGACCTCAGTTTCCTGTTTTTAGCTGACAGGAGTCAGGAAAGGTAGTTTTCTACATACCTTGCTTGTAATGAGTAATGAGTTACTGTTTCCTTCCTATCATCTCGGAGCAGTCTCATCATTCTCTGACCTCTGGCATCAAAAAGGCATTTTCAGCTAGAAATCTGCTGCTCACTGGATATTTATCAGACCTTTGTCTGTAAACACTAGTGATGCTTGTGTGGGAAAGTCCCAGTAGATTAGCAGTTTGTGAAATTCCCAGAGCAACCCATCTGACAACAACAGTCATGCTACATTCAAAATCATTCAAATCACCTTTCGTCCCCATTCTATTGCTCAGTTTGAACTTCAGCAGGCCATCTTGATCATGCCTACATGCCTAAATACACTGAGTTGCTGCCATGTGATTGGCTGATTAGATATTTGCATTAACAAGCAGTTGAACAGAGGTGCTTAATTAAGTGGCTGGTGTGTGCAGTGTTAAAATACTTCAGTCTGGGACAAAGGGGTGAACTGGCCAACACACCATGAATGCCACTGTCAGCAAACCTACTCATATTGTTTTAGTAAAAATGTTTGGTGTGTGTTGTGACCATATCAGGCTCCTGGACACTATTAAATTCTGTAACAGATCATGATGTTCCTGTATCTTTGTTTGCAGGTCCTGAAGGAGCGCTGTTCCAGCATTCAGTGGAGGTGCCTCAGCTAAGATCTGAAATTTTGAAAGAGCTGAGGTGAGCGTTTCAGACTTCGTATATTATTGGATTTTTCAAAACAATCTGCTAAAAAAATACAAAACTATAAGATTTAAAGGTTTAGGTTCAGTCTCACTATGTCAAATCAAGTCAGGAGTAAAGATCTTTAAACGTTTTGAAATAGTGTTGCTCAGGTGAAATAAACAAGCAAACAGATAAAATGGTGTGGTTTTTTAAAGCTGAGATGTTTCTTTAGGTTGGAGTCCCCGACTCGCTCTCTCAGTATGGATGCACCGAAAGGAGTTTTTATGAAAGCTCTGGCTGGCAACATTGAAGCTGCTTCCAACATGGATGTCATTCTGCAGTCTAAAGAAGGGCTGGTACGAAATCCACTTTTCACTTCCTGCTGATTGCTACAAAGCCATCTTCAGCCCTGCTTTTTCCTTTAGCTCACAGAGGGAATATAGAGAGCATGTTTTTCCAGCAAACATGCTGCGCTACGCTTTTACATTCTCTCGGGTCACACCTGGGAGCTTGAGTGCAGTTTGAAAGGAGCTCTGCTCTTTCCATTTACTGAACATTTTTGTCTAGAAACACCTTACAGACAGAGGGAACTGAAAAAGCTTGTTTATCTTTCTTAGCAATAGAATATAGTGTAACACATTCATAAAAATCTTTTTCTAAAGCAGTGAGAATCTCATCTAACCCTAACCCTTTCTTTTGAACTTTGGAAACATCTGTTTGGGCTCTGTAGGTTTGTTGTGGGTAGTGGTTTGCTGTTTCCATGTTAGTGTTTAGAGTGAATTTTGGTAATTGGTGGCTGAATCGGATCTGACTAATGGCTGTGGTGCAGCGAGCTGACTGAAGCACGTTAGAGGCATTTGTATCACAAGCACTTATTTGACCTTTTTTGAATTCATTCTCAGTAGATCAGCACATTTATATGACAGAGTAGCTGTGTGCTGTATCACTTCTTCAACTTTCTTTTCTTGCTGTGAGGGCGATAACTGCATGTTAATCTGCACTTAACTTTAATGCTCACATTCTCTCATTTTAAGCAGATTTACTGCCAAACCTTTTTTTAAAAAAAAAAACTAATTATCATCATGACTGGTTAGGTATTAAATAGATAATTCTTTAGCTCCCTGCACACTGTGTCTAATTGTGCATGCATGAAGTAAAGAGACTGAAACAGAGTGATATTCCCTTGCTCTTTCTTTGGATCTTTGCTGTTCTCCTTTAATCGTCCTTGCTCTCCGTGCTGTCTGCTGTACAGCTGGTGCTGGATGCTGAGACGGTGCGCATGCCGCGCCTGCCCAAGAGCAAGGACGGGGTTTCTGGAAATGCTCAGATTCTCTACGAGGTCTGCGTCTGTCCCAGCGGAAAGCTCTTCCTGTCCAAGGCTGGAAGAACTTCCACTTGCAGCGATAATCAGGACTGCTAGATAGAGTCTGACAAGGTCATCGATTTTCCATCTCTCAGAAAAGGCATCTTCTGGGAGGCAAGAAGCACAACAGTTTTTTTTTAATCTTTATACCACAGTGGATTTACCAGGATCCCACTGGCACATCGAGGCTTGTAAAAATACAAATGCCTGCTGGCATAAATGAAATGAGTTCTTTTAGTTGCATTTATGAACTTCTGACCATTCAACCGAAACAAATTGGCTCTTGCTACTAAATTTGTCTGCATCAGAGCTTTATGGATATTTTTTTTTTTTTTTTACACACACAGTGTCATGGCTGGGCAACGAGGAGCTGGTAACAGCTTACATCCTATGCAATATTATCTTGTGGTGCAATAAATAAAAGTAGTGCATATCAAGGGCTTGAAAATTTGAAAAATAAATCCCTGAAACAGCGCCAGAGTGTTATTGAAAATATTTATTTTGCTTTATACAATCTCCTCTTGGTCCAAGCCCTTGGTATGCTGTGTTTTGGTGTTTAGCATGTATTTATTTAAAGGGAGACAAACAGAAATGCTGTATATTTGTTTTATTTTTTGTCTTTTCTTTTTTTTTTTCATTTTTCCTTTTTTTAAACTCAAATTCAGATCCAACACAAGGCTGCTGACTTCAGTTCTTCTTTTGCTGCTGCTTTACAGGGACTGAGGTCCATTTAGCATCACAAAGTGTTACTAATGAGGTTTCACATGTGTATCTACAAAGGGCACTTAGAGAGCACACTCTCTGATAAGGCCAACACCAGTGCACTATTTTGCAATTTTAAAGTAAGTGGCCTGGATCCGCACCAAAAGGTCATGGGCTCGTCCTTTGCCGGTGCTCCAGATCTCCACCAAAATTGATGAAATCTGAATCGGTGTTTTGTGCATAGTCTTGCCGTCGGACACACAGAGAGCAGCGATCATATGCCACATGTTTTTAAAGCCACTCATGTTTGGCATGTGGTAAGCATGTAATTATGCAGCAATTTGGCAAGCTGAGCTGGTATGTTTGTTCAGTAATTTCGGTTACAGCCAAAGGACTAATATATCATCACTGCTGACCTCAGAAACAAGAACACAAAAACTAAATATATGGAGAATAAAAACTTGGATCTCATATTTTCAGTATAACCGTTGCCTTTGTTTTTGTTTTTTTTTAAACACCGTTGTCAGATAAATGGGTCTCAGTTCACTGTGTCAAAAATAACCGTATAGTGATCTAGTGATAGTCACACTGAGTTTGGCACCAGTTCGTCTTTACATCACTGTTTTAAAACAGTTCACACCTCATGGCATTGTGTTTTTATTGTCAGTCTTTTTCAAGTAGTTCATTTGCAGTCCTGAGATATTTTGATAGTGTGCAATGTGTATGTTTTTATTTTTGAATAAACTTTGTGCTATTCTTCTACTTGCCTGTCAGCAGCTGTAATCTTCACATGCTTGCTTTGCTAAAAAGCATTCTCATTTTTTATATTTAAATCTGCCTACGAAAGAAAAAAAACCAGAAAACAACAGCATTGACAGACTGATGTGCTCGCAAGCTGCATGCTGGTGGAGTTTAATATTCTGGCCTAATTAATGGCTCTGTGATGCACTCTAGTGGTAAAACTCTGCAGTACCACTGCAATGACTGACACCAGCAGCCTGAGAAAAACAAATTTGTGCTTATTCAGTGGATCACAATGTGTGTGCTGCAGCAGGGTCATGACCTTTGCACACGTCCACGTGTGGTGATACCATTAATGTCAGCTCTCCTGGTCACCACATCAGTTGTACACTCTTTATTTTTAGGATGGTTCAAACTGCAGTAATGTGATGTCAGCTCAGAAAGTCAATTTGTTTTGGCAAGTGTAAATTTAACCCTTCAAATAACTCCAGAAATCAGTATTTAAAAAAAAAAATTGTTCTACTGGTACCATCTATGGCTAGCTAATAAATTAGTACATTGTAACTGTATTCTATGAAAATATTTATAAATGTTAGAAGTTTGAGGTTTAATGCAAAAAAAAGGACTATTTCCAATGAAAAATGTCAAAATCTTTCATAACTGAAAAAAGCGGAGCTAGAACTTGATTGTATTCTGCTTTTGTTGCAGTTTTTCAGATGCAGGACTGTAGTACACTAGGAGCATTTGTTCTGAAAAACATGACTGTCACTATATCACATTTCCACATCATGATTGTCTTGTACACATATCATAATTTTGATATCTCAACTTTAAATACATATATAAAGATGCAAGCCTGTGAAAAACTAATTATCCCTTTATAGCTTCCATAGGAATGGAAAAGTTAAGCAGCGGCCAGGTGTTGCTATGAATGCGTTTCATTAATTCATCATCACCAAGTGTGAGCGCCTTTATAATAGCAAACATTTTGGCTGTTTGCTAGTCTGAAGCATTCAGGTGTGTGTTAACATGACTGTGAGGAAAGACACCAGCAGTTATTTTAGAAAAGCAAATTTTGCTGCCCTTCAGTGTGCCAATGGTTATAAGGTCATTTCCAAATAATATGAAGTCCGTCATTCTACAGTGAGAGATGCTTCAAAAGTGGAAAAGATTCAAGACAGTTAACAGTCGATGTGTCAGGAAATTCACCCCGAGGTCAGCCCATGCAATGCTCAGAGGAACTGCAAAAAACCCAAGTGCTACATCTCAGTTAACTGGACAAGTACGGCTTTTTTTGGAAGGGTTGCCAGAAGAAAGAATCCTGTCTCCAAGATGTACCGTGCTTTGGTTTGTTAAGTTGCATTTCAACAAATCACAAGACGTCTGGAACAATGACCAAAGTGAAGCTTTTTTGTTATAGTTATAATACACTGCACCACATTTAGCGGAAAACCAACATTTGCCCAACGATGTGACAGACTGATAACCCCACAGTGTATATGATATATGCTGTGGGGTTTACATAGTTTTTCTCAGGACTGCACAGAGTGCTTTTTCACAGGATCGCAGTGATTCTATCAGTCCAATTCATCTATAACTTTGCATCTTGTCTTTTTAAGAAAGTAATTAAAACTCACGCCTCACGAGAGTCACGTGGGACCGCCGAGGAAGATGGCGGCACACTAGAGGAGCTCCTAAAACCTGTTGATTAATGTTCTGAATTTGGAAACATACACTTCAGTTGTAGTCATAAAGTGGACGCCCCTTGTTGACTTCTAAGTTTTTCAAGGATTACAGCCTTTTGAAAAATGGCAGGTAATAATAAAGCAAATTTTTCAAGGGAGCTACCACGAGGAAGAAGCTAGCTAGCATTAGCCTCGTTTCCGAGCCGCCTGAAAACACACCTGCATCTGATGCCGCCTCTCCAGCAACAGCGGAGGAAGGTACGGGGAGCGAGAGCAAAAAGGACATTTTTGAGGAAATTAAGAAAATGAATGCTACTCTTCAGGTCGTAGCAAAAGATGTCACCACTATTAAAGAAGCGACTAAAGAACTAAAAGATTCTGTGGAAGATATAAAAGTGAGGTTAGGAGAGGCGGAACAACGTATATCAGACATGGAAGATGCCAGCGTGCTTACCGAGGCAAAAGTGGACAAATTTGAGAAAAGGTTGGAGGTGTTGTGGTCACGAGTGGAGGACCTTGAAAACCGTAGTAGGAGAAACAATGTACGGAT
>VVHJ01000404.1:3725-17299 GCA_015107715.1 Tylochromis polylepis | reverse complement strand
GAAGTGGTCTGTGGTCACCACCTGCAGAACCACTCCTTTATTGGGGATGTCTTGCTAATTGCCTATAATTTCCACCTGTTGTCTATTCCATTTGCACAACAGCATGTGAAATTGATTGTCAGTCAGTGTTGCTTCCTAAGTGGACAGTTTGATTTCACAGAAGTGTGACTGACTTGGAGTTACATTGTGTTGTTTAAGTGTTCCCCTTATTTTTTTGAGCAGTGTACTTCCCACAGAAGCCTCCTCTGTCCTCCATACATTTTAGAAGTTGAAATGTCCTTCGATGTACTCAGACGGGGAGACCAAAATTAGAGAAATGAGAAAAGCCTGTGATTCCTTAAACAGGAAGAAAGCATCTGCAGAGCCAGCCTCTTACACTAATACTGTATGCGAGAAAAGTTCTACTTTTGTTTGCTTTTTCTAAAGAATCTCAGAAAGACAATATCGTCCATTAGTATTTATGCCAACCAGAATACGGGAGCCTGATCGAAGATTCACTGTGAACTTTTTTCTTATCACCAGCAGAGTTTACAGGGAGAGGAGACACTCCATCCATCCATCCATCCATCCATTCTCTACCGCTTATCCTTTTCACGGTCGCCGGGGGGCTGGAGCCTATCCCAGCTATCTTAGGGCGAGAGGCAGGGTACACCCTGGACAGGCCGCCAGTCTGAGATACTCAACTGAGAAAATTTATCAGTGTATGGGTTTACTTCATCTTTTATTATTATTTATTATTTCAGCTAATGGCAGCAGGTCATTTATTTATTATTTTTATTTATTTCCATCTGTGCTCAGTACTTGTTTTGTTCTCTGTGATTTCTTTTTCCACGTCTCTCTTCCAGCAAGTCACCTCTGCATGTTCAGCACCAGTAGAGGCGATTTCCCACACAGAAATGGTGTGTCTAAGTAGTGGTTAAAGGGGGCTAAACATTATTTTATCTACTTTTCTATTTGTTTTTTTGTCTTGAAGGCATCGGTATGCTTCGATAGATGTCTTGGTAGAAGTCTACATTTCCCAAAACCAACAGTAAAGTCCACTGTGAGCATCAAACAGATGCCGTTCACAGTTTTACACATATGAGTCTGATATGATTGACAGTTAAAACTATATGTGTGGCAACTGAGCTTAGTTGTTGGGGGGTTGATGTAGTTGAGCGATCACGTTGAAAAGCTCTAATAAAAGAGTCCCTTCGGAAGTTGCAGCCTCTCAGTTCAGCTTTGCCTGAGGTCAGGCTGCCATTCACACCAGCACGTACAGTCTTTCTCAAGCTCGAGTCTCCGTGACAATCAGCATGATGAGCCACTCTTTTGTGTGCATCTATTGCTGTGCTTGAGTGGCTCTCTGCTGCAACAGTGAGCCACTGAGGTGGGCATTTGTTCAGCTTCAACACAAAAACATAAAGCAGCATTATAAACAGATTTCAGCTGCTGACAGCGGTCTGAAATTGAAACTCTTCGACTTGAATTTTATTTTGTGAAAGGAAAAGAAGTCCCTGAAAGACAAATCTGATGAATAGGGTGTTTTGGTAATGAGCGTTGTGTTGATGGGGGAAAAGACACCCCTGCGTCTTCAGTGTACAAGATTGCACAGATCACAGTTCGGGTGGTTTGTACCGAATATTCTTCCTCAGAAAACTCAGGATGTTATACTAAATCTCCTCACCGCCTCCTGAACAAATTTGTGGTGTCTATAAGATAAATACCTTCTGTTTTGGACACTTCGATTCAAACCTGCTGTTCGGTCTTTAAGTTGGAGCCAGACACCGAGGTCTAACTACCAGTGATGATCCTTGACATGAAAGGCAGTTCAGTTTGACACAGAAGGTGACACTTGCTCTCGGTCCAAGCTTGAGTCAGTGCAGCCCTCTGATCAGAACATGACTTCCAGTGTGATTAACAGACAGTGTATGAATGACTATGAAAATGTTTGGCTTTGTCAAAATAAATAAAACGAAATTAAATTAAATATAAAAAGGTCTACTGACCTGATGGTGATGATCTGACCAAAGTCAAGTTCATAATTATTAACTTGTGCGATGAATATTGCTGCAACAGCCTCATAGAGAGCGGTGCCGTCCATATTGATGGTTGCACCCACGGGTAGCACGAAACGGATGATGCGACGGTCAATGTGGTTGTTCTCTAAGAGGCACTTGAAGGTTATAGGCAAAGTGGCTGAGCTGAGGAAAACGAAGAAAGCGACAGAGAGGACAGTGAATAAAAAGCAAATATGAAACCTAATTTCTCCCAGGCATGCATGCAAACAAATACAATCTGTTCATTCATGCTGACTAAGAATAATGATGTTTTGCAAGACAGCATGCAGCAGATGCATTTTACTAATCTGAGTCTAGCAAACACATGCATATGTGATGAAGCCACTCTGACCTCAAAGACCTCTGAAGACAGTCATAAGTAGGGCAGTTTTACCGAACCCAGTCTTTGCCAGTCTGCTACTATAACAAGGAATGATTTGTTTAAAATGTCAACATTTACAGACCATGGCGGTGCTTTTGGAGGGTTTTAACCAGTTTGTGTCAAGTCACATATTGTTGAGTTGCATTTTCTGTAGTATACTGTTGTGTTTTTCACTTTAGAGCTTTCCTATCTTCCACTTGTTTTCATTCTTTTGCACATGAGATAAAAATGAAGGCGGTCCCAGATCTACCACAGTAAACACAATGTCAGCCAGTGTAGCTTGGCTAAATACATGCAAAAACACTGACATGGTGATCTGAACTCAAACTACAGCCTGTTTGTGTTATAGAATATGATATCTGTCAGCATGCACACATGATACACAAGCATCAGTGTAGCCTGTTTAAAGACACGTGGAAGCTCTTTTACTTTCCCCTCTCTTCCCACACACCAGATGTTTTCTGATCAGCCAACATCCCTTTGAGACTGTTCACAGTAACGTTCCAGTAAAAAGGAAGAAATGAATATGTGTTGTTACGACTCGGGGATGTTTTATTTTGACTCACAAATGAGATGATAAAATGAGTCCCTGATGTTTTCCTTGTGTAACACATTCACTCTCGCTGTAATAAGTTTCTTTACCTGGAGGAGGTCGCCAGTGCAATGAGCAGGGCTTGCAGGATTCCCCGTATGTAAACAATGGGACTCTTTTTGGTGATGAAGAAGTACATAGCAGGCAGGATAAACAAGCCGTGCAACACCAAACCAAACACCACAGTGACGGCATAGAAACCGAGCTTCTTCCCCATGGCTGAGGGATCGCTCATTTCCAGGATCTTTCCAGCCACCAGGAAAACAATACCAAATGGAAAATACCTGATGAAGACAATCAAGTGTCAAGATGGCAGTTATAAGTCTTAGATTTTATGGGATGGTGGGAGAAAAGAAGCCGTATACAGAGTTTCACACTGTCCTTTATTTTTTATAATTAGATTAGGGGGGCATGTGACCACATGTGCGCAGTCTGTCCAACCATCAGTCAGCTGAATGACATTGGGAACAGACAACCAGACCAGCCTGCCTGTTGTGAAAACTAGACAAGAAGGATAGAGCTAGTTAGTTTAAGTGGTTGAGCTTTAAAAGTTAGAGTGAAAGGATTGTCCAAAACTAAATCCTTGATTTTTTTCTTGCTCTGAAGAAAAATTAAATTGCAGTATACCTGAATACCCGTAACATAATATACTAGGATAAAATGACCGGATTATAATGGTGGAATTAATCCTACTTAATGTGTCAATATTAGATTGACACATTTTAAAGATTTATTAATGTGCAAATATAAGATGCTGTGGCTGTGTAAACATGCTCTAATCACAGCATAAGATCTACCAAACGGTAACATCCTGACCGTGAGGCAGTTCAGCTTAGTCAGGTTCTTCTGATAAAACAGTTTCTCTGAAAATGAATTACTGGGATATTCCTTTGTAATTAGGTGGTGATAACTTGCTATTTGCACTCATCAGCCAATAAAGAAAGTGAAAAAAAAAAGGTTAGCCATGTCTCAACCTGATTCTGCTGACACTACGTAGAGTTCTTGTCTAAACGGCTTGTGTTGGTTATGTTTCTCAGAAAATGCTTCATTCATAGTTTTTTCAAGTAGAAAAAAATAATACTTTACAGCTACCATATAACAATGGCGACAATCCTAAGGACAGCTTCATTCAGGCTCTGGCAGAAGTTCACCAAGGCACTGCCATTTGGCCCCATCCTTCCTAACATAATACCTGTGAAAACAAAGAAAAACCTCTGAAACAAAGATGGATGAAAGCATTTAAATTTGTTTATTTCAGGCAAGAGAAATGTCAGATAAGAACAATGCGTGATTTTACCCATGGTGGCTGAAAAAATAACAATTCCAAGGACATTCATTCCATCGCTTGTTCCTTCTCGTGTCCGTATGAGAACATCAGGGGGCGGAGTCAGGTCGAGAGCAAAGTTCTGGATGTCGGTTCCGTTGTCGTCCTGAATGCCGTAGACGAGCGCCCGCCGTGTGGTGGACTCTGACTGGGCCTGACGCACTGTCGGTCTGGGCTTCACTATGTACTCGCTGCTTGTTCGATACTGTTGCCAGGGAACAGAAAGAGCTGATCTTAAAAAAGAAGTCCCACAAAACCTAAGCCTTTGTATTTGAAACTGCAGTTTGTGTCATCAGAGGTCATACCTGCTGAAATGTGGCCTGGACCAGATTTGCTGGAAACATGTTGCTGCAAGAAAGCACATACATTTACTGAGTCATCCTATAGGGTTGAACACAATGAAAGCCACTAAAATATTGAGCTGTCCAGTACAGCGCATGCATACACACACCAAACTAAGTAGACCTCCTGTGACCTTATTTTGTAAATATCTGCACAAAGGAACTCTACTGTGTTAATCTATGCCTCAATTTTTAATGGAGTCAAATACTGAGAAGATGTTTTAGGGCCGATTTAGCTTCAAGGACAAAATCATCATGATTTGGTAAATGTGCAGTAATGCAGGCCAGATGACTTTAATGGAGAAAAAAAAAGTGAAGTCTTTCCAAGGCAGGTAGTGTGAGGAGACATAATTATTCCATGCGTCCATTTTCTGCTGATTATCCATGTCTGGGTTGTAAAAGCAGCAGCCTAAACTGATGCCCAGACCTCCCTCTCACCAGTGACCTCTTCCAGCTGTTACAGGAAGCCGCCAAGGCATTCCCAACCAAGTCAAGAGAACTGATCTCTCCAATGTGTCCCGAGTTTGCCGCATGGATTTTTCCCAGGGGGACATATCCAAAACACTTCCCATCTCCAGGTCCACTAGCCATCATCAAATACCTGAACTAGCTCAGTCGACTCTTTTTGATGTGGAGGACTCTGCGGCTCTACTATAGGTCCCTCCCGAATGACTGAGCTCCTGTCGCTAAGGGAAACCCCAGACTCCCTTTGGAAGAAACACATTTCTGCTGATTGTATCTGTGATCTTATTTCTTTGGGCATTACCAGATCGACTGATAAATCATCAGCTTCACTTTCACACTCAGCGCTCTTTTCTTTTTGACAGATCAGTTCAGCATCCTTGTCGTTGCAGACTACCCTACCCACACTTGTGAATAAGACCCTGAGATACTTGAGCTCCTCCACTTGGGGCAGTAACTCATCCCCAACCCAGAGTGGGCACCCCGGCCGAGAACCATAGCGTCAGACTTGATTAACTGGTTAATTCTCATCCCCGCTGCTTCACGCTCTGCTGCAAACCGCCCCAGTGAATACTGGCCGTCACCACTCAAAGAAGCCAGTAAAACCACATCATCTGTGAGAACCCGAGACTACCAAACCGACACCCTCTACCCCTTGGCTGAGCTTAGAGCCAAAATCTCACTGCAGCTGTACAGGGACAGCAAAGCCTGCAGTAATGGGCCTGACACCCCATACCCCTGAAGCGCTCTCTAAAGGACACCCTGAGGGAGTCCCACACATCATCAAATATCCTCAAGAGAATATAGAGATGGTCCAGTGTTCTGTGACCAGAACAAGAACCACATTGTTATGCATAACTATTCACAAACTTAAAAGAAAACTCACGAAATCAGCTTCATAACTTTTTAAAAAGAAAATTAAGGAATGGCATGTCCTCTTGTTAAAAAGTTCAGACAAAGTGGTACTACAGTATGTTATTGTAGTTTTTCAAGCTACATGTATGCTTCATTTAAAGCAACTCATACTCATGCTCTGTTTAGTCAAACCCGACAGTGTTTCATGTTTACACACAATGTTTCCATTTGAGGTTATGGCAACAGTGTTTTTGTTTTTGTCACTCTCCACTTGTTTTCAAAACATGAAGAATTTTGAAGGAACTGCTGGGTAGTTTTTAGTGCCTAGGCCAACAGGTAAGTGAGAAAACAAAAACAAAAATAAAACACGTGAAAGAAGAGCAAAACAGGAAAGGCTCACTGGTAGATAAACCGTCAACAGTCATTATTGTTATTTAGCTCGGTTTCCTTGGCAAATGTAAAACCCACTATTACAAGTTCTCCCAACTAAAGATTATCACCTTATGAAACCATGTACTAATAAACATTTTTTCTAAAACATTTACATACCTATTTTTGAAATCAATATTAGATTAACAAATTGAACTTGGATCTTTAAACTGGAACACAGTGTACGTAATAAAAACAAGAATATCATATTATGACTTCAGGGTGAATACAACGCAGTGATATTTATGCTCCTGTCTAAACAAACTAAATTGAATTGTTTGCCTGCGGTTGCAGAAGTTGTGCAATCCAGAAGTTGGGAGCGCTGACTTGGAAAGCTTGAACTCACATCACTTTCACAGTTGTTTAGAGTAATAGTGCTGTTTCATTTTCATCCGTTTTTTAAACCTTGACCAAAATCTCACCTTAACCACTTCCAGTTGCCTTTGGTTGCTCAAGCTAAACTTTCTTCTCATGCAAGCATGGGGTTGGTTGGCTTTCCAAAAAGTAACTTTAAAAACAATGTTTTTGCCACACAGACACCGTGCTTAATGTTCAGGTCTGATAATAATCTCCCAAAAAAGATCACTTTACCTCAGCCCTTACTTAGAATTTGAATTACTTGCACATTTGACAAAATGAACCTAAATTGCATTTGAATCACTGACACACTATGAATAGCACAGGCTTCTGCTTTAAAATGAAGGGGAGATTTTACATTTCAAAAGAAGAAAAAAATGATGTGGTATGACTTGGAGCTTAAGGCTGCTAATGTTAGAAACCTCAAACGAGATGCACTCCAAAGGTCTGCCATGTATTCTGTAGAAATTCAGAGTTTTCAAAAAAATGAAACTGGGTGGTGGTTACATTCACAAGAGTCTAACTTGTAATTTGAACAAAAATAATTTCATGTTTCTATGGTGAACGTAATTAAATCAAGTAGGCTCTGCATGAAATTCAAGGACTTAATTTATTCTTGTTGAGGTGACATGACGCAATCTAGCAAGAGTGGTTAATTGCCTGGACTCGCGAAAATTCACAAAGTCATATGAGATTTCAAACCACAGAAGAATCACTGGGGTTATAAGAGGCAGAAAAGCATAGACACACCACGTGCATGCTATTATTATTTATTGTGGTTTAACCTGTCAAGGACAAAAATATAAAGAAAATTCTGTCTCAAGCCTTGTAATCATAGCTGTCCTACTTTTTTTTTTAGTATCGATTGACAGCTTGGTGGGGTGGTGGTCAGCACTGTTGCCTCACAGCAAGAAGGTCCTGAGTTCAAACTCCACCATCAGGCCGGGGCCTTTCTGTGTGGAGTTTACATGTTCTCCCCGTGTTTGCGTGGGTTCACTCCAGGTACTCTGGCTTCCTCCCACAGTCCAAAGACTGGTGATTCTAAATTACTCATAAGTGTGAACGTAAGTGCAAATGGTTGCCCGTCTCTCTGTGTTAGCCCTGCGATAGACTGGCGACCTGCCCAGGGTGTACCCCGCCTCTTGCCCTATGACATCTGGGATAGGCTCCAGCAACCCTAATAAAGATAAGAGGCTGGATGGATTGAGAATTATGTGAAAGCTTTTATAAATCCATTAATGTGTTACGTCAACCAAACTCTAGACTTTGTTGAACACTCAAAAAAATAAGTCTTTAAACCAACTCAAGTACATTAAGTTGGAATAGCAGAATTACATAATGCTAAAACAAAGAAATTTATCACGTGGAAATCCTTTCCGTTATTTTTTTATGTTCATTAAAAGAGTTTTTTTTTTTTTGAGCGTATAAAGGGAAGCTTGGCTTTAACTTCCAATGATACACGAGACTTTAGAGAGTTCACTTTCTGAAATCTAATATATCTGAAAGAACAGTGATATGAACAAAGAATTGGGGTGGGGGTGTAATATTGGACTGGTTAGATTACTTACATGTGAGTTGTGTTTTGTCTAAAATGTCAAAATAACATGGCAGTATGGACATTTTTTTTCCTATTATTATCTGTCTGTTTATTTCTATTAATTTTACTGGCTGCAGATTATTCTAGGCTTTGGAGAGCTTGACATACTGAAGGCACTAAGGATGTGTTCCTACTATTGAACAGACTGTGAAGCTAGTCACAACCAGCAGCACTTAGTATTGTATTTGAATGTCAAACTGTGGAACTGCAGACCTTAACTCCAAAAAACCAAACATGCCACATTTTAGTTAGTTAGTAATTACTAAGGTCACTGCTTTGATTACTGGCTTCAGACTCACCATCCAAATAAACAGCCTGAAATCCGATGCTTGGATTAGACAACCAAACAGATACAGAGGCACGGAGTACGCCAGGTGACAGTTAATAGTCCTGTTTACAGATACTGCTTATGAGAAACTGAGTACCATCTTCTATTAAAGAAGATTAAATGGTTTTCAGTCAACAATGAAGTCATCCCAGAATACGGGAACTGAATAGCTTAAGAGAACCAATATATTTAATCCTCTCTCTGGATTTGTTACAAATCCGAACAGTCTGAAAAACTAGGGTGCGGTCAGGATTGTGTCTGCTCTACAAACACACCAGCACCTACTTACCCTACCACCCAAAAGTGTAGGGTCACTTTAAAATCTGCTTGTTTTTGAAAGAAAGCCACATTTCCCATTTCTTTATTTATGATGTAAAAAAAATGACAAGTAAAATAAATACTTGGTGATATTTAAAGGATTATCTATGTAGGTGTACAGAGCCCCATTTTCAGCAGCCACCGTTCCCCGCCACATTATGTTACCTAATGCAAGTTTATCATGTTAAAAGGTGGCGTGATCTCTGGAAAAGCCATTTCCCAATTATACTATAAAATCCATTCTGCTGATTAAAGAAGCAATTTTGCTAGCTGAGAGGAGCATTAACCGACCCATTGTGGGTTAAAGTATAAGCTGAAAGTAATCGCCAAGAAATAACGTACTTTTGAAACTTGTCAGGGCTTTTTTTTCTTTTAAAGTTTTTTCTATTTTTCTGTTTTCAGTGTGCGTGTCATCATGTCAAAACACTGTTGTGGAGAAGTGTGAAGTACCGCAATGGAACCTTTGATTATTTTGGCAGGTGTTTACATGTTTGCGAGAAAGAGTCAAAGAAAAGATTTCTTTTGTTTCTCGAGTACCTATCCTCCACTCTCTGGGCAGTATTTTTCAGTCTGGTATCCATGCTAAATGATGAGATTTCTCCACCTGTGTTGACTCAGTTTGACCCTTTGTTTGCATGAATGAAGTAAAGACCACAGAACAAACCTCCAACAAACCTGTGTTGGCCATCTCACACAACACATGTTAAAGTCAGACCCTGTAGCAGTATGTGCTTTGTTTCTACTGCCGTCAAATGAGTCAAAGTCACATTTGTGTTTAATTCGTGGCCTGGAGATAATTCTTCAGTAAACTTAGACAAATGTTCTAATCTCACCGGATCAGGTCCAGTAGTGCATCTGCAGAACTCATGATGGGTTTGCCGCTGTCCTCGGAGTCCTCTTTTTGGGCTGCACCTCCTGGATGGATGATGGAGACCATGATGATCCCCACAATTACAGCCACAAAGGTGGTCCACAGGTAATACGACACTGTGATCAGACCGAGGCGACTGGAACACTTTGCATCGAGAGCTGCCAGTCCTGACATCAAACTGAAAGAAGAAACGAGAAGTTTGGACTGAATGCGTGTTAACCTTTCCACCTCTTAGTCAAATGTAGCTGGACCTTTATACAATTTCTAACAATGATGAAATATTCCAGCAATCAAAGTTTTAATGGTGTGCAATATAATTTGCTCTTTCTTGCCACAAATAGTATATGTACATAGAACAAAAATGTTCTGGGATGATTGATGAACCGTGACTGGGCAGCACGGCGGCATGGTGGCCAGCACTATTGCCTCACAGCAAAGTCCTGGATTCGAATTCACCATCTGGCCGTGACTTTCTGTGTGGTTAGCATGTCTGTGTGGGTTCTCTCCGGGTACTCTCCAGCTTCTTCCCACAGCCCAGTCATTCTGTTAGTGAGGATGGGTTAATTGGGGATTCTAATCTGCCCATAGGTGTGACTGTGAGTGTGAATATTGTCTGCCTCTCTGTTTTAGCCCTGTGACAGACAGGGTGTACCCTGCCTCTGGGAGCTGGGATAGGTTCCATTCCCCCTGTGACCCTGAATTGGATAAGTGGAAGAAAATGGATGGATGGACTGGCTGGTAAATTCAAAAAAATACTCTGGTGTGGCATAGAGGTGATCAGACTGTGGCACTGCTCAGGTGTTACTGAAGCCCAGGTTGCTGTGACAGTGACCTTGAGTTTGTCTGTACACAGCACAGCAATAACATGGTCAGTAAAGAACTTGATAGTAGTTTTGGTGCAGTGGACAGGTCCTAAGTCCTGTGGAAAAGAAAATCAGCTGCTCCCTGAATCTTCTCAGCAAATGGAAGCACAAAGCGCTCTAAAGCCTGCCGTAAATAGCTGAATTTACTTTGGACTTAATAAAATATAACTTTTCATGACAATCCTCTCAAGGCTGCAGTTATCCCTGCTGCTTGTGCACCTTTTCCTACCTCACTTTTCCCTCCCACTCAGCTTTCTATTAACATGCTTTCATATTGCATTCTGTGAACAGCCACACTTTTCAGAAATTTCCTTCGGAACCAGAAGTACACAAGGTATTTATATTCCGAATATGAGTTTACTCAAACTCAAAAGTTTTAGCAGTAGCACAAATTTTGTGTTTCATAAATGTTGCCACTTCAGTTTTTAATTTATATTATTTTGTTACATTTCTAAGATGTAGTGAATAACAATCTAAAGCACTTCAGAAGTTTAAAAGCTATTACTGGTAAATACATCAAAATTAAGTTTTGGCTGTGGTGCCACTGGTGGTGTTGAAAAATTCTAACATTTATCTAGAACTTGTTTTACACATTACATGTGATTTTGATCTAGTACCAAAGCAAAAGTATTTGGATTGTTGAACCTTTGAAAAAAAAAAGACATAAAGAGAAAGAAAAGGGGAAAAAAGCGGGGTGGCTCGTTCCTGTAAAGGAAAAAAAAAGAAACAAAAGCATTTTGTGCATCCTTCCAGCAAAGTTGAAAAAAAAAAGTAATTTTATAGCATCCAAAAATAGTCATTTAGCAGAAATTAGCAGCATTTAGCAGACTCCTAAAGAGCAAAGGACACAACTCAACCCGAGAAGAGGATCAGTTGGCTCACCAGTTAACACTGGACTCAAATGTGGGAAGCTGCGGTTTGTTTTCCAGTTTAATTTCCTTTAAAACAATGAGGGAAGCTCCGAAAGCTACTGATACGGACATCGATAATTTAGACATATCGCACATACTGAATGTTCAAAGTAAACTCAAAGTAAAAATGTTAGTTTCATCTGTGAAAGCAAACAAAAGAGAAATGTAATGAGACAAATCACCAAAGAACCATCATCACAACCAAAGACTAAACTACATAAAAATACTCAAAACAAGATTGACGAAGAAACGTTTTACATTTCTCAGCAAAAAAGACACTAAATATAGATAAACGGATGCTTTTAAAATGTTTTCTATCTTGAATAATAAACTGCACTTCCTTACATGTGATGTTTGTTAGTAATGTTACTGGTACACAAACAGATTTATGAAGCAAGCTCAAACAGAGATAAGTTTAGATAAGATGGAGCAAATGAAACAATCTGTGAAGACGTGCAGGCAGCACGCTGACATTTAAAAAAAAAATAATGGACACGAGACTAAAGAGGCCTCTTCTATGGAGAGAAACATAAAGTTTTCACTCTCAATGGATAAAATAATGTACTTTTTAAAGAAAAACCCCACAGGCTTATCTCAATTTTGCAACAAAAAAAAAATCCTTTGGCAGGACTGTGTAATGATAGTACGATGGGGCCCTTCCAACACATAATTTTTCAGCATGAAGGTTTCTGGTGTGAAAGAGTGTCTTTTAACCCAAACCACAATGACTTTCTAAACCGACCAGGCAGCTTTTAGCATCCACATTCAAAAAGTAACAAGCTGGTGAAAACGAAGGGAAAAAGGAAGCGAGGTTTATCAACCTGGGCTCCTACACCCCCCCAGGCTTCCGACCTTCATCTTTGGTTTATATTATAATAGTGGCTGATATTACTGGGCTCAGATAAAGAGAGCTTTGGTGTTAACACTCGGCGAGCTAACAAAGAAACAGAGATGAACTGCTCAAATGACAGATCAAGCTCAGATGGAGCCAGGATCAATCAAAGGCAAACAATAAAACAAATGACAATCATACCGTTACTGTCAAAGTTTTATTGACTGATTTATTAAAAATGAATTCGTTATGAATTTGTTTAATGTCCTTGCAGTACAGATAAGCAGCTGATTAAATTATTTTGCTATTTTTCTATTCACGTGGATTTAAAAAGCAAGTATAGCCTGATTTATTTACCCTATATTTTATTTTAGAGTCACTGTTTTTGTCAAATTTGATTCCGATGTCAATTATCTCAAACCAGCAGAATGTAAATATATATGTATGCCATAATAAGTGACTGAATACATTACTGGAAACTTTACATATGTTAAGTTAAATAGTGAACTGGGTCATTGCGTTAGAGCTGCGCTGAAGTGCAGGTACCTGGACACGACGAGTGGGAGAATCAGCATCTTCAGCATCCTCATTAGTAGCTCACCAGGAAACTGAAAGTACTTCACCTCCTGTCAGGGTAAGAGAAGAGAAATAATGGTCACGGGTAATTTTAGGAAGTCTATCAGACAGATTTTTGAAAAGGACCTTATCTTAAAAAGAAATAATGAACAGGAACATGGCATGACAGTGGCACATAATGCATTATCTTTTGAAGAGTTTAGATGTCTGTAATAAAAAATAAAAAAAAAATCTGTTTCATGGACAGAAATGAGGCTCTGAACTATTTTCCTTTTCTTTGCCAATAAATGGGTACATGTTTAATATGCATTGTAACCACGTAAAGCATTTTGTTAGCTTCCCATTGTGAATGCAGTATTTACAGCAATTAGGTTTACATTTTTCCAACTTTATCTTAAAATTCACATTTAAAACCACACACACACACACACACACACACACACACACACACACACACACACACACACACACACACACACACACACACACATCATTAC
>VVHJ01000403.1:0-10985 GCA_015107715.1 Tylochromis polylepis | reverse complement strand
GAATGTCACAGTGAAAAACTGTAAAAATAGAATCTACAATTACAATAAAATAATATGTTTAAAGTATTCAGAAGTTGGGGTGAGTTGTGCCACTGGCACAACTTAACCCAGGCCCCTTGGCACAAATCACCCCAATCCCACCATTTTGAAAAAAAAAATGCATCATCCAGCAGTTTTTAGCTAACATCATGTTAGATATACAGGGTCATAGTGTAGCTTACCAAAGCACTAAAACATCTGTGAAATGTTTTCAAACTTGTCTAAAACTGTTCAGACAAAACAATCAAAAAACCTTGATCATAGAAATTTTACTTTGAAAGGCAAAAAACAGTTTTTGAACTTAAATGTGCTTAATTCTCGTGCAATGAGGCGCTCTTCTTTGCAGGATGAGTAAAATGGCTGACTCTTCAAAAATGTGCGGTCACATGTCCAATTTCTTCTGTGGTTCCCTAGAAACAAGGGGTGGCACAAATCACCCCACTTTCCCCTACTGTGATTTATTGTCTGTTACCTGGAGCACACACGTCATGTCACCTAGTCACTCATGAGAGAGGTTAGGCACTTGCAAGAATGAGTGACACTAGTGTTGTGTTCATCAGTCATTCTGAAAACATAAACTTTTGATAGTACTCTTTTTTTTTTAAAGCAACTTAATGCATAACACCAATCACAACAGATTCTAACACATCTTCACCTTCATGTAATGGAGGTGCTTTACTTCTATAAAAGCAACTGAACATTTTTCCCCTATCACTCAGTTAAACTATAACACCATCTTCTAATTTCTCCTTTCTTTGCAAAGTTCTTGTCCCTTTCTTCCATTTCCTTAATTCTCATTTACTGCTTATAATGCATTTTGTGATCCTTCTCACTATGTGAAAACATGGGAATTATCTTATCTTCATCCTTCCTCTTTTCTCATTCTTCCTGCCCCTTTTGAAAAAGACATGAAACAGCTCGTCAGCCTGTCTCTCCGTGTGAAAATTAGCATTTTGTCCTGCCTTTTTTTCTGTCTGTAAACCACTAGTTCCCATCTCTATCCTTTTCTTTGAATAAAGAAGAATTTCTCTCTCAGCCCCTATGCTGAGTATTTCTTTCCTTTTCGTGCCGACAAATCACTCTTTTCCGTTCCCCCCCTTTCTTTGTGAAAAGGAAAGTTCACCCTTTATCTCTTCCTTCTCTTTCTCTCTGTTCTCTGAGTGGAAACGAGGACAGATTGACTTTGAGATCTGACCTGAGCTTAGACCAGCTGTCAGCAGGTAATGATAGAGACTTAGAGAGTGACGCCTCTTCACAGAGAGGGATCATGCTTCGTCCTCCACTTAAAAAGAAGCCTTTTAAAATTTAGATCCCTGTTGAGAGAATAGGCTATCCCTCTAAAATATGCCTTGATTGATTCCCTAACTATCAGATTCATGTTGCAATGGGGTAACCAGGAGTAGATGTGGAAATCCCACCAAAAAAGACTGAAAAAAATAAAAATAAAATCAGAGACTGTGAGCTGCTGCTGTTCTGCAAAAACAGGAAAATTAAAGTGCAGAAAGTCTTTTTCTCAACTGAAAATGATGAATGATTCAACAATCAGTTACGATTTGACTGAGAAAATTCTCAATTGGGGATGTAGTTTGACTACAGACACATTAAGGTGGAGACCTGGTAAGTCCAGTATTAAGTCTGGCTTTTCTTTCACACAAACATCCAATGCAAAGTGATAATTTTGGGTGGCCAGAACACAAAGAAAACAAAAAACAAAAGATAAATCACTGTATTAAATGATTATCTGACATTTAAAAGGTATCAAGATGAAAAACCAAGCCAATGTAAATAAAAGTGGATGTTACTCTTTATTTTTGTATGTGCATTTGATGTCCACACAAACGATATCTATCGCCATCCAATTAGCCAGAAAGTTCCCCCGTGTCTGCAGAAAAAAAAGTTGGAAATCATTAGCCTGCCTGTCTGAAATCAGCTTCCACACAATCAGCAGCGAGTTCATAAAGCCACCGAATTAAACCGCCCCAAAGAAAGGCTGATTTTAGAACAATCTGACCGCGCTCAATTTGACGGCGAGGATGGAAAGAAAAAAAGATGGGAAAAAAAGAAAAAAGACATGGAGAACCTCAGTGCCCTGTAGCCATCTATTTCTGAAAGCCCCCCTTTCACAGAGGAAATTAATTTTGAAAGAGGAAGAATAAAATGAACAGCAGAGGTGACTGGAGGTGCTGTATTAGACTACGCTCAACTAAAACCAAGTCATTTAAACCGCTGGCTGCCAGATCGCCTCTCTGACCTCCCATCCTCACTGCAGACAGAGAGGAATAATCTCCCTCAATACTTCCCTTTTTTTTTGTTTTACACATCCTAACCTTCTCCCCTCCCCTTATTCTGCCTGACCCTGCCAGGCCGCCATAGAGCCACTTCCTGATTGCCACTCTGGATGTTCAGAGCTCAGGAACTTTTGGCAAAGGTAATTGAAAAAGTTTCAAGCTCCATGCTGGTATATTTTCTTGTCTTTTTTTTTGATAAGGTATGTGACATGTTTCATTTGTGTTACAACAGCAGTAAGGGCCGGTGTCGGGAGTCAGAGCTTAAAGAGACAAAAAGACAAAATCTCTATTTGCAGAGAAATGATGAGGTAAGTACAGTAGGGTCATTTCAGCGCCCTCTTTTCCAGTGAAAGTTAGCAGACCTTGAAGACTAATAGAATAATTCGTAACACAGTATCAAAGAATTGTTTTTAACACAACACTGACAGCAAAGGCTTCAAGTCAGCATCATGGTTCCCTCTGTTTTCAGACTGCATGTAAAAAAATCAAACCAGCAGGAGACCACTAGCTACACTGAAATCAATCACAGCCATTTGCGTGTGTGCGTGTGTTTTATTTTCTTTCACTGTTCACCAACAAGGACACCCATTCTTAATCCCACTAACTGCACTATGATTGGGCTGTTGTTTCTACAACCAGTAGAAATGGGCTTCAAATATAAAAAACAAACAAACTCCAAGGCACTCCCTATTTAAAATAGAATTACAATACCTTTCTTTTCACACAGGCCTTCATCCAGGAATAAAAACACTGAACCTTTTCTAGTGGTACTCCGCCAACAGAGGCCTTCCACATATGGTGTTCCAGCAGTGTGAGTGTAATATTCCAATTTTCAAAACCTTCACAGGTGAAAGAGCCTAAATAAATGTTAACACCAAGCCCAAACATAAACCCAAATTTATTTCAGATCAAATGGAGTGCTTCTTATATAGTGCCATTCTACTCTAGTATTTTAAACAACATGTCTCATTCACCCAAATACTTTGTTTTACATCTACATGTGTTTTCCATCTAATATTCACACTCTGATGAACACATCAGGAGCAACATGGGGTTCAATATCTTGCCCAGTGATACTTTGGCACTCAGACTGGAGCAGCCAGGGATCAAACTACCAACCTTGCAGTTAGTAGATGACCTGTTCCGCCTTCTGAGCCACAGCTGGCAAAGAAGAAGAACACAAGAAGGAGAACACATTGCAGCCTCAAACACAGATGAACTAAATGCATCTTCAGACAAATAAAGGTTATAAGAAATAATTAAAGTTGTCATAGTGCCAATAAATTTATAGATTAAGTTAAAGTTAACTCAATTTTATTTATATAGCACCAAATCACAACAACAGATGCCTCAAGGCACTTGGAGAAAACCACAACATCAGATGACCCCCCTATTAGCAAGCATTTGGCAAAAATGAGAAGGAAAAACGCCCTTTGAACAGGAAGAAACCAGGCTCGAGGAGGCACCGCCATCTGCCACCATCAATTGGGGGTGAGGGGAGGAAGAAAGAATAAAAGCTTCCTTTGGTTAAGGTGTAGGTGTACGGGGACAAAAAGGCCAATGGCCCAACCAACTTTATGTCCTACACCTATATTCTTAATAAGATCTAAATGACCCATCCACTGTAATACACTGGGTAAAATGATACTGGCAAACAAATTGATCTGTGTTTTTTGTCTTGATGCATGCTGAATTATCCAGGTGAGGAAATCCGAGAAAGCTGATTCTGTTCATCTGGATGTAGAGTTTTCAGTGGAAGAAACGTTTGGTTCTTTCAGAGTATTAATGTTAAACCAGCTTCTGCCAGTTTTCAGCATATTCAATAGTCATTCCACATCTCTGAGAATGTTGGTTCTATGACTTGTAGAGAGCAGTTTGAGTAATTTAAACCAAATCTCAGAAAAGTTAGCTTTTCAGTGCCATTTTTAAGCTTTCATTGATACAGTTCGTAAATCATTGCTTTAAGCCTTCAAACCTCGTTAATAGAAAAGGGTCTTCAGAGAAAAATCTTTGCCTTATATCTGAATGCAATCAGCCACAGTGGATAGTATTTGACAGAATCTGACTGTGGCTGTTTATGTTCGACTCCCATCAGGCTGGCCGTCCTTGCAGTGCCGCTTGTTATTATTTGGCGTTCTGCCTAAATGCCTTCACTACCTCAGACAAACCGTGAAACGCTGTGCTGCTCTGAACGCCTCCTCAGTTTTTACCGCCACTGTAAAGATGTGACTGCAGCAACAAACAGCATGCCGCAAATCATCCAGACAACCACTAAACATGGATACCAAGCCTCTGCCTCTGCTTGGGTGTGTGTCAGAGGGTGCATTATGCCTCCTGACAAGGGTAATAAGATTGTAGAGTTGCTGCTGTGTGAAAACTTTTCAAAGATACAGGAGAGCAGGGATTCTCTATAAGTGGCTTTAAACTTTGAAGAGGGAAATCTAGCAGTATGACTGCTATGAAACAAATGTACAGATGCACTGGTTGAAAGATGAAGTACATTAAACTAGTGTTTAACCTGTAGGCAAAAATTACTGAAAAGCTGGCTTATAAACTGCTAGTTCCAAAGTTAACAACGAACTGCCAGTGATTCTTTTGCCCAATCAGAGAACAGATGGTTACAATACTCACAGTCAAGGTGACTCTGTCTGATCCCCTCCACATCTTCAGCATGAATAAACTGGTAGCACCTCTTCCCCACAATGTCCACTGGAGTCAGGTCCATGTAGTCACTGATTCTGAAACAAAGAGTACACGTTCCAATGTGGTACATGGTAAATGGACTGGCTCTTCTTTAGAACTTTTCCAGTCAACTTGAGCACTCAAAAGCGCTTTACACTACATGCCCCATTCAACCACTCACACAAGCACTTTTTTTAAAAATGATTTTCAGGAATTGAACAGTAACCACAGTAACCAAGAACCTTCCAGTTAGTAGATCATCTGCTATACCTCCTGAGCCTACAGCCACCCCTAGTGGGAGCTCAACTATATGTGTAATCAATAAATACATGTCTAAAAGGTGCCATGAGTTTGAATTTTTTACATTTCACTTCTTAAATTAAGCTTCACAGGTTTCACTTTTTTGAAAGTTATAAACCTTTTGGTCATCATTTGTTTTTTACGCTACTTTCAAGAACAAACCACCACCACAGCTGGTTATGTCACTGTTTTTTCTGAAATGTCATTAAAGCTTCAGTTGCATTTGTTTATCTTTTTCTGTTTCATATTTTCCAAAATGTTGTGTTTTCTGACATCTCACTTTGGTTTCTGAACTGTTGTTAACATTTCTGAAGTGGTGCTGAGTTTTCAAAATTTCTTCATGCTTTACAAAATGTTGTTGTCTTTTCATTTTTGTTGATGTTTCTGAAATGTCCTAAAATGGCACCTCAGGTGATTGGTGATAATCAATAACAAAGATTATGTTTGCTCCTTTACAACGCGAATTGCTGATGAAAAAAAATAGTTGGACCAAATATTCACTTCCCCATATTATGTTCTGTTGCTTTGCTTTGGATGATAATCTTGCATCCATATCCCACCACAATGAGCTGCATGGAAGTGGAAATGTTGTGAAACTTTGAAATACATAGCTTGTCACACTGAGACAATTTTCTTTCTGCAGTTCTGGTATTCGATGATTACAAAGTCTGATTCAGGGAAGGAAAAAAAGCTAATAAACCCAACAACAGAGAGTGAAGCTGTCTGCCTATTGTACAGGTAACACATGTGAGCTTTAAAAAGCTTTAATTTGAACAAATTTGCCACAGGATAGACAGAACAATTTCCCCAGTTTCATTGTGACAGCGAGTGGGCGGTGGGAGGACTAATGTCTGGCAGGCAGATAACAGCACACTCTGTTCTTTAGAAAAACCCATCCTCCCATTTTCTCATTCTCTCAGAAACGCATCCTCAAAATGGGGATGTAATGGGAGCGACACTTGCCTGTTCACCACAGAGACGCTTTCTGTCGCTGTGCACTGAATATCATCATCTGCCTCGCATTGTGTCCCTTTTTCCTCCCACCAATAAAGCAATCTGCCTACTATCATTTTCCCCTCCTCTCTTTCTATAATAAAACATGAAGGTTTTTTTTTTTTTTTTGCCTGATATGAATCTTCTTGGTTGGCCGGTTAACTCCTGCGTAAGATCCTGATACCTATCTGCTTTATCTGGACAGAGCAAAGGAGATAGATCCATCAGAGACATATTTCACTGTTAAACCAGGGAGGATTGGGTCAGATATCTCATGAATAAGATGCTCTGACAGGGAAGGCAACTTTTCTTCTTCAACAGCAGGTGTGAAAGACGAATGCAGAAGTAGTCAGTAGTCAGGTTTTTTTTAGTGTAATGTTTTGTGATATTTAATCACAATAAAAGAGAAGCACTCTAAAAAGTCCAATCAAAATAAAATGTGAGCTGAACAGATCATTTTGTAGATAAAAAAAACTCTTTTGTAAGAAAATCCTTTTAAAAATGGCCTTAAACATATCATTTACTCAGCAATACTAATATTTGTTCATATGTATTAGCCTAAGTATATGTACACAACGTGTCTGTAATATAAGGTAATATAAGTCAGTACATCATTAACTGATCATCAGCCTCTGTGACTGCCTCTATAAAAGCAGACATTTTGGTAGTTTGCTCATCAGCACTATTAGGTATATGTTAACACAATGCCAAGGAGGAAAGACATCTATAATTATCTTAAAGAAACAATTGCTGCCCATCAACCTAGGAATTTTAAAGCCATTCCAAGCTATTTGAAGTCCATCACTGTATTATAAGAAAGATAACTCACAAGTGGAAAACATTTAAGACAGTTGCAGATCTTTTCAGGAGTGGGCGTCCCACCAAATTCACCCCAATGTCAGACTGTGCAATGATCAGAGAAACTGCAAAGAGCTGCATGGCAGAGCTTACAGCCCTCAATTAGCATGTTAAATGTTAAATATTTTAAAGGTTAAGGCGTCTTTGCTCTAAAAAAAGAACAAAGCAACACATCTTAGATTTGCAAAACTTCATCTGAACAAAAAATTCTGGAAAATTCACTATAAATTCTAATTAGTTAAAGTTACTAAGAAAAATCATGCACACCAATAAAACAAAACAAAGTTGAGCAGAAAGTGGAATAAGAAATGTGTGTCATATTGACAGAGGATGTTTTTAGTGTCATTCCCTTACACTCAAGTTTAAATACTGGCAACTTTCAGTGCTAACCCTCAGCCTTCTAGTAGACACATATGGTATCAATTTCAAAATCCTACGACGTCTTGTTCTCAAGTTATCGGAATCGCAAGATTTTCTGAAAACTTATGCAAGCACTACCAAAAACATGACCTCCTTGAGAGAGGTATTAAAAACAAAGTTCAAAATACAGTCATATACTTGCTTAACTTTCCCTATTTCACAAATGGCACAGCACATCTGAAAACGCAATAGACATCAGTGGAGATATCAGTAGAAAGAGCATGACAGTTTTTTGGTAACATAACATAAAAAATGTGCAGACAGCCCAAACGGCAGGAACCAGGATTTGTTTCCACAAGTTTACGTACAAAATGTCACAAAGCATCTTTTTTTTTTCATGTGTGATTATTTAAAACCATATGTGCATGATATTTATTATGTTAATTCTAAAAGTTTCCAAATGTAAAGGAATTCTCTTCTTTTCTGTCCCAAGCCAAATATCAGTCTTTAGGTAGGTTCTTGAGACCATTCATTAAAATACCTCCATCAGAAATTTCATTGGGAGACTCTGGATCAAGATGGAGAGGATTTGGAGAGACAGTTCCAGCTTTATTAGTTAGTAAATTAAATGTTGTAATTTTATACTATTTTACCACTTTAGTTGTTATGAAACTACTTGAGTCTAGTAGCTAATGTAGGCTTAATCATTCATTGCTAAAGATGAATGAAGTCAAATGTGATTTTGTGCTTCGTCTTTGGGAAAAATCCTCTGTTTCTCTTCCGTCTCTCCGTCTGGTGGAAACCCTGAAGTACTTGACAATAGGCAATAAATAATTTTATTTGTATGGGCTGTATCTGCTATAAACCCCTGGAGCACGAAACTACATTCACTCCTTCAACTTTAGAAAAACGGCAAACAAGTTCTAAACTTTGACTTTTCACTTTCAATTGAAACAAATAAAACTGTTTTCAGTCACCCAGTAGACAGTGGTAAAGACAGCTAGTGTTTACTGCCGCACCACATTCATCGACTAAACGTTTATCCCTATAATTGTGCAGCAACTAGCTAGGTTAGCAACAAACCACAGTTGCTAGCTGGTTGCTAGTTAAACTAACCTTAACACATGTTAAATAATGTTCAAAATGTGTCCCTAAAAAGTTGTAAATGTTTAAGGTCTCTGATGCTCTTTGCTGTGTGTCCTCACTGACTGCCTGCCAGCCTTCTGCAGCAAACAGCTAAGATTTAAACTGGGCTATTGGGTATGCTCACAGTCAAGCAGTTTACATTGTTGTCCTTTAAACAGATGAGACCAAAGTGGAGCTATTTGGCTACAATGCACAGTCATTGAGTTGACCATGAGTTCTTCTGTTTACCAAATTATTGTAGAGTCAAATGTGTGGCCATCTGTCTGGCAACTTTAGCTTAGTGAAAACTGGATGATGCAGCGGGACAGCGATCCAAGATTTGCACACTGGCAAATCTACAACAGAATAGCAAAAAAAGAAAATAATCCAGGTGTTGCAAGGGCCGAGTCAAAATCCAGGATACAACCCAATTCAAGTGCTGTGGCAGGAACTGAAGAGAGCAGTGCATAAATGAATACCTGCAAACCTCAATGAACCTCAAGAAAGAAACTTGCAAAAATTCTTCCACGATATAAAGTCATACTGAAGACAATTATTATTTCAAGTTATTGCTGTTAAAGTAGTTCTTTCTACAAACTACTGAATAATGGGGTGTACTTAGTTTTTTCATTCCATGCTTCTACATTCGTATTTATTTATTTTTGTCACATAAATAATGACACGTCACGTGCTGTTCATGTCACATTATCTTTAAGTGTTACTAAGACATGGTAGGGACTCGATATTAATTTATTATGTCCTGACATGTAAAAACTTAGAACTGAAAGAAGTTGTACTTTCTTTTTACCTCATTCCACAAAAAGACCAGAGAAGATATAAAAGGTATAAAAGCCTTATTATAAACAAATGTTTTGTTTTTTCTGTTTTCTTTTTCTTTTCTTTTAAAATTGTTATTAATAATGACTGTGTAAGAGCCGTGTGTGTGACATGACAAATAAAAGAAATATCCTTACTAATAAAAAAGTGAGTTCAAAGAGCATGTGATTAGGAAAAATAAAAGGAAAAAAAAACATGTCCTCTCAAAAAGTTTTCATTCCTTTGTGTGATCTATAAACTATAAGTAACCCATAATAAGTGAATCAATTTATTAAATATAAACTAAAAAGCATTTTATAAAATAAGAATAATAAAAACAAGAACAAAAATTATAGCTAAATGTTGTTTTTTTTTGTTCTTTCATAGAAACTATTCTGCACTCTTTTTCAACAGATGACAAAAACAAAACAAAAAACCCTCAGTTGTTCTGCTCTACCTGTTCTCACAGTAGACAATCTTTAGGTCCATGTTGACTCGGGTCACGAACATTTGGCAGTCGATGCGAACCTCGTTGATTGTTGGCGGCGGGAGAGCGTGAGCCACCGCCACCATCCCCATGATCTGATTGGGCACTGAGCGGCTGTGCGTCAGAGCCATCCTGATCCGCAGGCGCCCTGTGACGTGGATCACCTGAAGGGGAAAAACCAAGTAAAGGGAAGTCAGAGAACTTTTTCATATGAAAACAAGCATTCACCTAGATTTCTTTCATTTTATTGAGAATCAGAATGTATGATAATGCAACTTTTGGCCTAGAAGAAAGTAAAGAAAGACACCAGCTCAGACTTTGTACAGATGATAATTGTGAAGCACTAATAACCTATATGCTGGTCAGCTCAAACTTGGATGTCCAATTTAGAGGTGGACAAAAATTATACCAGTGCCATTATGTGCATGTATGTAAGTGCAAATGTGTGTACTAATATATGAATATGCTTATCTGCTTGTCTGGAGCAGGTTTCACTCATAAATGAGACACTGAATCTCAATGGGATTACCTGTATAAATAAAGGTGAAATAAAATTTTAAAAACACATATGTGAATACATATGTGTTTGTATCATAGTCTCTACTAAAATACAAATGTGCTCTATTATCATTGGGTGGCTGTAGCTCAGGAGGTAAAACACTTCCTCTACAAAGTAGACGGTCAGCTCTTCAATCACCTACTCCTCTTGTCTGCATGTCGAAGTATCCTTTAGCAAGATACTAAACTCTGAGTTCCCCTCAAGCTATCCATTAGAGTGTGTGAAGTTAAAATGTGCTTGTTTAAATGTGTGTAAATGGGTAAGAAAGTGCTTTGAGTGCTCAAACAGACTAGAAAAGTACTACAGTGGCTTGCAAAAGTATTCGGCCCCCTTGAACTTTTCCACATTTTGTCACATTACAGCCACAAACATGAATCAATTTTATTGGAATTCCATGTGAAAGACCAATACAAAGTGGTGTACACGTGAGAAGTGGAACCAAAATCATACATGATTCCAAACATTTTTTACAAATAAA
>VVHJ01000402.1:0-17856 GCA_015107715.1 Tylochromis polylepis | reverse complement strand
TAAAGTCCTGTTTGTGGCACATTAGTATATGTGAGGGGGCAAACTCCTCAAGATGGGTGGTGACCATGGTGGCCATTTAGAAGTCGGCCATCTTGGATACAACTTTTGTTTTTTCAATAGGAAGAGGGCCATGTGACACATCAAACTTATTGGTAATGTCACAAGAAAAACAATGGTGTGCTTGGTTTCAACGTAACTTTATTCTTTCATGAGTTATTTACAAGTTTCTCTTTGTTCACAGCCATTGACATGTCGAAGAGGTTAACACGTGAGGAGCGGATCGAAATCGTGTTGATATCTGGTGAACGCAGTAACCGGGTCATTGCAGCAGATTTCAATGCAAGACACCCTACGAGACCACCCATCTCCCATGCTACAGTCAGCAAACTGCTTGCTAAGTTTCGTGAAACTGGTTCAGTGTTGGATTTGCCAAAATGTGGACGCAAGAAAACTGTCACTAATGAAGAAACATCAGTGGCTGTCCTAGCTTCATTCAGCAAGAGCCCACAGCGTAGCACTCGCCGCATGTCACTGGAGAGTGGCATTAGTCGAACATCCCTTCGGCGGATATTAGCTACTCACAAATGGCACCCTTACAAACTCCAGCTACTGCAGCATCTCAACGAGGATGACCCAGATCGGCGCACAGAATTTGCAGAATGGGCAAAACAAAAATTGGAACAGGACCCTCAGTTCACGCAGAAGATTTTGTTCAGTGATGAGGCAAACTTTTATGTGAATGGTGAAGTTAACAAACAAAACCACCGCTATTGGTCTGACACTAACCCACATTGGATGGATCCCTCCAAGACTGTTGGAACAACAAAAGTGATGGTTTGGTGTGGTATATGGGGTACAACGATAGTGGGTCCATTCTTCATCAATGGAAACCTCAAGGCCACTGGATATTTGAAATTGCTACATGATGATGTGTTTCCCTCTTTATGCACTGAAGCTGGCACGTTCCCTGAGTTTTTCCAGCAAGATGGTGCACCACCACATTATGGGTGCCAGGTCCGAGCATTCCTAGATGAACAGTTTCCTGGAAAGTGGATTGGTCGTCGTGGGCCAGTTGAATGACCCCCAAGGTCTCCCGATCTGACCCCCTTAGACTTTTATCTTTGGGGTCATCTGAAGGCAATTGTCTATGGTGTGAAGATACGAGATGTGCAGCACCTGAAACTACGGATACTGGATGCCTGTGCTGGCATTTCTCCTGCGGTGTTGCTATCAGTGTGTGAAGAGTGGGAGAAGAGGGTTGCATTGACAATCCAACACAATGGGCAGCACATTGAACACATTTTATAAGTGGTCAGAAACTTGTAAATAACTCATGAAAGAATAAAGTTACGTTGAAACCAAGCACACCATTGTTTTTCTTGTGACATTACCAATAAGTTTGATGTGTCACATGGCCCTCTTCCTATTGAAAAAACAAAAGTTGTATCCAAGATGGCCGACTTCTAAATGGCCACCATGGTCACCACCCATCTTGAGGAGTTTGCCCCCTCACATATACTAATGTGCCACAAACTGGACTTTAATATCACCAACCATTCCCATTTTATTAAGGTGTATCCATATAGATGGCCCACCCTGTGTGTGTGTGTGTGTGTACACACACACACACACACACACACACAGTAATATGAATGCAATAACTTTATCGAACCTGAGGCAAAAGTGGCTCCTCCTCCTCCTCTCCGCCCACGTCCACCTCTTCCCCCTCCTGCATAGGGCTTCCCTCCTCCACCTCCCCGGCCCATCCCGAGCCCCATTCCATTATCGAACACGTAGGTTTTGTCTTTAGGGTTTCGGGACCCTGTCCCACCTCCTCCGCCTCCACCGCCTATCTGTCTCAGCTGTTCATCGATCTGCAGACGCTCCAGACGCAACTGATCCACCTCCTGTGGACATGAACGAAAACGTTACAGAATGTTAAAAATGACCACATCCTTTAGGTCCGTTTTGATCTTTGGCTGGTAGAAGATGACATCACAGAGGACACAAACCTTAAGGTAGTTGAGGTGATAGTCTAGTAGTACTGTTGCATTGGAGATGCTTTCCTTGGTTCCCACAAACACAAATGGTACCATTCCCTGTGACAGAGGTTCAGACCAGGAGAGTTTGAATTCTCTTGGTGAATTAGCTCTAATACTGCTGTACTTATTGTGGTGATTTTTAATGCAGCAACATAAGGCAACTTTCTCTCCCCACTGACCTCATCAGCTGCTGCTGCTGCTGCTGCTGGTTTTTTGTCGTTCTCAGGCTCAATACGAACCCGAACCACACCGGACTTATCAACCACCTCCTGAATCAGCTTGCCGTTCTTGCCAATCACCTTCCCTGTATGAGAAAAAACATCAGTCACACTCTGCCTGACTTTGAAATCTGATTAAATCAAGTAAAATAAAGGTACCGAATGATTAATTTCTTAGTCTCGGTTGAGTGACTTTCTCACCTACTAAGTTCCGGGGAACTTTGATGACATCTTCGGAAAACTCCAGGAAACTTCTGGCTATACGGACAGCATCCTGGTCCTTCCATGAAATACAAAACAGGCATACTTAAAATTGTGTAACTTTTTTTTTTTAAAAACCCCATGCTTGTCTGTTAAATCTGTACCCACTTACCATTAATGAGGGCAAGCTGGGTCAACATACATATCTACGTCTCAGCTCATTTGTGTATAAGTAAAGTCCTCCTACCTCTCCATATATGTGGAAGGTGCAGGTCTCTTCGTCCAGGTCTATGTTAGTGACTCCAGGAACTTTACGCGCTTGCTGAATGTTGGCCCCGTGAGTCCCGATGGCCAGACCCATTAAATCGTCCCGAACAGCAAACTGTTCATGAAACCGAGACGCCAGCTGTCTGGAACTCTGAAGAAATGCACATAAAAAAAATAACAAAATAAATTAAAATTTAATAAATGCCACAAAAGAGCAAAGAGGGTGTAGTTTACTGAAAAGAAATAATTTAAAAACGCTTCATCCTAGGCTGCAAAATGATCCAAATACTCACATACAGGCTGGGGGTGTGCGTAACCTACCTCCAGCTGTCGGCTGGCCTCTTCGTTCCTCAGCATAAGAGACAGCTTGGTGCGGAGGCTCCTGAAGTGCATGTCGCTCATCATATTGGCCCGCTTTGTTGTGACCTCATTCACCGACTGTAACAAACATTACACTCATTAATATTATACACGAGTGAGGTTCTGATGTTTTAAGCCACCTATGGGTGTACTTCACTTCAAAGTTATGCTATGAAAGGGTAAATAGAGGATATGATTCTTTGAAAATGTAGCTAGTTAACAAGAAAAACAACAGTTTGACAAACCAAAATGACCAGCTGCTTTTTCTCTGAGTCGTAGGTGACACTGAACGCTCCCACAGCCTTTTTGAAGTCTTTGTGTGCTGATTCCTTGGAGCACCTGGGAACACAAGAATACATACACTTTATCATAGTGAAACCAACAAACAGGTTTCTGTTGCTTTAACAAAAGAATAAATTAATTAATTCGTCCTCAGTAATAACAACTTATGGATACACGTCCACATGCAAAATCTTCTGGGAGTACAGGCTCATATATAAGTTGGATTAAGTCAATTTTGACTGTACAGTTGTAGTCAAGAATGTCATGGTAATCTTAAGCTTTTAATTATTTCTTAGAACTGTTTATTTTCCAGGATGAAATGATTGTACAGCATACAACTTTAATGACAAATTTGAAATTATTCTGGATTTTCTCTTACGCACAGGGTCAAAAATATGTATACAGGATTAAATATACAGATGCACCCAGAAAAACAGTCGGGTAAATGTCTCAACTAAAGTTGCAACTAAATGTTAGCCTGTCTTATCCATCCCAAAACCAGTTTTGATGTGTGTCTGGGATCATTGTCCTGTTGGAACACCCAACTGTGTCTCAGTTTCAACTGTCTAGCTGTTAAGTTGAAGAATTTCAGGTAGTCCAACTCTGCAAAATAGCACTACAGCATGACACCACCACCATGCTTGAGAGCTGGTACAGGTCTCAGGTCTGAAAGCCCGACCTTCACTTCTCTAAATACACCTTGTCATTATGACCAAATAGCTCAATATTTGTCTCTTCTGACCATAAAACTTTATTACAGAAGGCATCTGACTTGTCTACCTGCACAGGCAAATTTCAGTCATGCTTGAAGGTAGAGTAGGGGCTTCTTTTTTGGTCAGCATACTGGTGATGTAAAACTAGTTTCATTGCGGACAGTGACGCTGATGCTCCAGCAGTTTCAATTTCATGGCACGTTTGAGCCTTGGCTGTTTCTGAACATCGTAAACCAATTTCCTCTCATCTGAGGGTGACAGTTGGGGTCTTCTTCCAGACCTTGGCAAAATGGTAACACATCCGAATAACTTACACTAATTTATAATTTTTTTTTAAATTGATAGTTATTTAGAAATGGCTCTGGAATGGACTTCCTAAAACCCCGACCTTAACCCTACTGAAAATTTGGACTATACTTAAAAGTTTGGTCTGTGCCAACAAATCAACCAATTTAAATGAACTTGACCAATTCTGCCAAGAAGAGCAGTCCAGCTATAATTATGCCAGAAGCTTCTGGTTAAGGCACAACTTGCTAAGGGACATTTAACCATATGTTAGTGGGTAGTGTATGCATACTTCTGGCCCCATGTGGATTAGAGAAAATCCAAAATAATTTCAAACTTGTGCACCAAATCTTTTTTTTTTTTTCCCCCAGTCATTAACAATGTTTGCTGTACAGACATTCCACTCCTGACAGAAAACCGTTCAAAGAATCCGTCAGAAGCCCAAAATTACCACGATGAATGTATGTAAATTTTTTACCACAACTGTATTTGCTGAAGTTACCCACAAACCCTGACTAGCATCAGTTAGTAGTAATAGCATAGCAGTTTTTACATGTGCAAGTCAAACTCACATTTGCCGTAGATCTTCAGGTACATCCAGTCTGATCTTAATGAAGGTGTTTTTGGTGGCCGGTTTATTCGGGTTGACCGGCCGTAACCGCTCCAGCGTCACAATCTCATTTAATGTGGCTTCGCATGCAGCGTACTCTATTACATAAAACTGGAAACAAAGACAGATCAAGTATGAGTGATCCAATAGCAAAACATAACTTTTTTTCAAAAGTTTAAATAACTCATACTATTATGAAAGGATTGTTTTTTAAGACAGTAAATCTGATGGTGATGAGACAACAGAGGGACAAACAGAAGAGGAGCTTAAGTGCACATAAAGTCCAGAGGAAAAGGGAAATACAAGGATATAAAGAACATCTGAGAAGTGAGACATGCTGGACATATAGCCTGAATTCAATCAATCAATCATTCAGTTAATGTGTTGTTCAGGATTGTAAAACTCAATCACACATTGACATCAGTCACCAGAGAAATTATGGTACACTTAAGTTAATTATCTGCAGTGAGCTTGATAAAAAGGATTTTATGAGTACACAACATTTTATGAGTATTGTAAAATGTGCTCAGTAGACATGGCTGTATTTAGTATTAATAAAGGAAGTTGTGATATTAAAGCATTTAGAATGCAGCAAGTGTCTGGGCTGCGTTTTAGGCAAATTTAACACAGCCATGCTGTTGCAATGCTGCTCGGTGAGCCTTATAGAAGGACTGGCGCATGCCTTACCTCCCCTTTGACCATGCGAACCTTGGCTAGCCACCATCCACATGGCTCTTTGTCATTCGCCCTAGAATACACCTGGGAGACAGACACACACACCTCATTTCAGAAATTATTCCCACCTTTAAACAAAGCTGATACGAGTCAACTGGCACAGAAACAACAGGACACACTGATACAGGAAATCATTTTGAATAATATTATTAATAAAAATAATAAGTCAGACTAATTTACCATGATAGAACAGATAATCTATGACTATCTAAACAGCATCACTCTCTGCCTGGTTGTTTTTTTTTATTATTTTATTTACACTGAAAATTTAACTCGACTCACTCCGCTCCATGCTATTCCAAATTTATTCCAAACTTACCCTTCTCTCCAGCGATACCAACTTTGCTTTCTAAACACACCATGTCTGATGGCAACAATCTTTTTCTCAAGCCATTCTGGGTATTTTAAAACAGACCCACCTCAACCTCATCGCTCTCGCTGATCTCCTTGCAGAACCCTGTTGGTGGTGGAAAACGCACATCCTGGAATGGGATCTGCCGTTCCGGCTGCCAGCTGAGACAGAGGAGCAAACACAAAAAGTTAATTTTATTGTTTGCCAAAGATATGACATGTTACACAATGTTATATTTTACATTACTCACTTGTTTTCAAATGCTACCGTGACAGATCCTTCGTGAACATCCTTTACAAAGGCCTGCAACAATCATAGAAGTAAATTCAGTTTTGATATATCTTTGAAATAGTCAGTGCGTAAGTCAAACTGGCATCAACCATGTAAAAAGGAACCAGTTCTACTGCTTAAGCCTGACCTTATCCCAATGCTCCTAGCAATGAAACAACCTAAATAATTTCCTTTTCTGGAGTTTGAGCTTTGGGCTCGAGTCAGGTTTGGCTCAGTCTCTCTCTGGTTCTACACACAGTCGATGTGTGTGTCATGTGTGTCAAATACTGCAAGTAGGCCATGCGATGCCTAGAAGGAAAAGAGAGAGCTAGAGAGCCTTGCCAATGGGTTGCATTAACCTGGCAAACTAACAGTCAGTGGTGGATGAAATGAAGAAAGAAGGAGAGCTTCCCAAAACTCCCAAGGTTAAAAACCCCCCAAACATTCTAACAGGACCTGTGACCATGATTAGGACTGTGACTGACTGAACTGTCTAGTTAAGGTACCAAGTTCAGACTTTAGCAAGAACATTAATCTTGTTCAAACTAGAAAAAATACCAAAACACAAAATATGAGGGTAAGGCAGAGGGTGCATTAAGAGATAATGTAGTTTAGTCTACTGGCAGTATATTACAATTGTTGTACTGCTGTTGAGATTACAATAAAAAAGAGGAATGAATTATATGCTGCATAAGGTTCAATTTAAAAACAGCAAAATTAAGTTTCTCGCTCAAGTGATTTATGGCAGAACCATTTTCTACAATTATTTCTTTAGTATTATTCTCACTTGGCAGATGAATGCACTCATTATTTTTATTTCATTATGTTCATTTCAGCCAAGAGCATATTTTAAGTTTTGCTATAATGCCAGAGACAAGGGTGTCATTTTCCAGTTCAACTATCACTAAAAACGCTATAAAAAATTGCCAACTACACATTTTAGTCAATCAACATCTTCACAACTAACTAAAATGATTACATTCAAAACTCTCGATTCATTAACAAAGATCTGAATGCTTTATTAACATTTAAATTATGCATGTGATCTGCAGTAAGATGCAACTCTACATGTTGGGGGTATGCTAGCATCAAGCAAAGTTAACTGCTCTGAAAATAAGTCTCCTTTAAACTGGACCTATTACGCTAAAGGCTCCATATCTTTTTTCCTTTTACTCTACTACAGTCTGCTACACTAGCTTTGCATGATTCACAGTTGAAAATAATCCATATTTATCTCTTGCTGGGCATTGGTGGGGCTCAATTAATCTTAAAAACGTTTTAGCTCCGCTCCTATTAAGCCAATTGTCTGCCAGCCAACCCCTGGCAAACAGTAGGTTTGAACAGCGGGTGGGTGGGGTTTCAGTCAGAACTGTATGCCTAAGATGACAATATTAGGGATATTTGCTCTCAGTGACATCATACTGGGCCAAGAGAAGAACAAACTGCCTAAAATTGAGTGTTTTAAGCCCTCTGAATAAACCTCTGTGAACACACTGGGCATTTTCTGATGAACAGAAAGACATATGCCAAAGTCGCCCTCTTGTCATGTATCTGCTTATACAAGCAGTCACACCTACAACATCGTATTAAATCTATAACATAAGGTACAATACATTAAATATAATGGTGGTATACATGTAGGTTATGATAGATGTATGGCTAATAAAAGTACTCAATGTACTCTTAGAGTTACCTAGTGGGACTGGAATTTTTTTAAAACCAGAATACTATCTAACAAAAATTAGCCTAACTTTTCTCATTGCAATTTGACAGTAAAACTTAACTTTAAAGCTACAGTACCAGTCAAAAGTTTGGACACGCCCACCCATTCATATGGTTCTGTATTTGCTAACAATATGATTACAACTATTAAAGAATGTTTTTTATCTAGTGCCACACCTAGCTGAAAGCCAAAGTACAACTGCCGGTGCCAACTTCAACCTTCCTAAAATCAAACCCTGTTGATTTAGGATATGTTTGTGGAAAACCCTTTTGTCTATACATTTAAAACATACAAGTATTGAGCATAGCATGAGAAGTCTACAGTTCACATGGTAACCGCTGAGCTCAATGAGGGCCTGTGGCCTGAATCATGAGTAATTTCAATGACTAATTACTTTGATTGTACTGCATACTCACAGCATTCATGCACCTCGCATTAATGTGGCCACAACAAAACTATTAGTTTTAAAAAGACATCTGTCGGAACTTTACTTGAGATATAAGTCATGCTATATTTATCCCACAACAAACCTCACAGCTCGCGATAAAATATATTATTTTATTTGGATCCTTCCCCATAATTCATTCTATTCTTGAGTCCTTGAAATAAATAATATTCAAATGTAAGTCATTATTGCTAATTAGCGTGTTACCCCATTGTGCTGCTTATGTTATCTCCCCCACCCCAGTGATAGACGCAGGTCACGGGATCGTATTTATGATCTACTTGTTGACTGACCCCAAAATCTCTGCAGTCTTGACAAAACAAGAAAACACCTGCCAGCTACGGGCACAATAAAGGTTAGCCAAACCATCACCCCTGTGTGCTGCTCTGAATTAACTCACTTTGACCAAGAAAACAAAAAACAGCCAACCCATGATTGATTCTGATTCTGATGTTTGTGAGTCTGCAACCAACCCTTGCACATCACTTTAGGGGTACCATCGTATAGCAGTCTCATCAGCGTCACCAATACCGCTAAAAACAGCTACCCTGGTTAAGCATCATTACCACCAATAGTTCACAAATTTATGCAGTACCACTGATGTTAGAGCCCCACCGCAGCGTTAGCTTTGTTTACAGGTTCCAGGTCCGTTGACGGTAGACGTTGAGCAGCAGCACCGAGGCCCACATATGACACTGAGCTAGCCCCGTGACACAAATTCATGTTAGTTAGGCTTACTTGGTACATAGTGTGTGAACGGTGGTCACAAAAGTCAACAACTTACCTTATAAAAAGCCCCACTTGTCCCTCTTACTTCCACGACTAGTTCCTCCATGACGTAAGTTTCTACAGCTCGCTAGCTAGCTAACTACCGATAGCGATGTTAGTAGCTAGCTAGCTAGCCTGACGCTAGCCAAGGCAGAGTCGCTAGCTAGCCTAAATACCCTGCTGACTGGATACAAGAAGAGGCCACGGTAGCTGTGTATGACCGTAATAATGTTTTCCGTTTTGCACCGTCTATGAATTTTGTTTCTTGCAGAGTTGCAATTCCTACTGCATGAAGAAGACGAAGCAATTAGCTAGCCAGGTTAGCTCTTAGTAGCTAGTTATGTTAATGTTGTGTGATTAGTGGTGTAGCAGCTACTGCTGTTGTATCTCTCCATGTGACGTCTCCGCTTTCTTCCTCTACTGAAAACTGAGGCTGCTTACTCTCATCCGAGCCAGTTGCTGCTCTCCACGGGTAATAAATAGGAATGCCATTTGATATAGCAGGAAATATCAAAATGAAAACTGCCACTGTCTTTATCCTGTGGTGTACCACATTTGAGCTCTAAGAACAAATGAAAAAATATATTATCCCAACAGCATGGCCAATCAGGCCCCCTCAGGGAAAACGGCATCTTTATCCCTATTCATATTTTAAAAGCCACATTTCAACTATTCCTCCTTGCTCTTTTTCCTCACTTGTTTTTACAATGTGCATTCACAAAAATAATACTGATTATCTTTAACCAACTACTGGAATCTGTTGCCATGAACTTTGGATCCTCATGTGTTGTTTACTTGATGTTTATTGTAGATGGTACTATTTTTATTCGTCATCATGCTGCTGTAACAATGATTTCTCCTGTGGGATCAATAAGGTATCTATTTATCCAATATAATAACAGACTAAAATGAGAGATTTCAGTACCTGGGACAGCAACCAAAGTGTTCTCATTAAATGTTTCACTTATATCTAATGAATAATTTATAATATGAAAATATTCTATAATAATATATAATGTAACATACAATATATATTTGGACTCAGACTTACTCATTACTGCTGGTTGTTTCCAAGAACTGTCTCTTGAAAGCTGACATGCCAAACCACATCATCCACTCCAAGATAGTTTTGCCTGGAAATAAAAAAATATAACTACAATAACTATGTTTAAAGTCAGGGCACATGCCTTTTTATGCTTAAAGACATTTGTTGCGTTTAACAGCAAGGCATGGCATGGATAACTGTACAGATTTAGCCACTTAAACATTTTAATGCTCCTTCATAAAGAGGCCTGCAGATTCAATATTAAGGATCAGTTAAAACCTCGTGTTTTACCTCTATAAACCTCTCATTCTCTCAACACTCAGCAGCACTCATCTGCTACATCCATTTATAGACATATGACCTTCTTGAGAATTATACTTTGTAGCCAAAAACAAGGAACTGCAAAAGACCCCATGTTAGGAGAGGGAGAGAAAAAGAAGGGAAAGATGCAGACAGACTACAAACAGAGTGAGATATGAGGTAAAGGAAGACAGAAATGGAAACTATTAGGATTCAAAAGAATTGCTGACAGTGACATATGAGATGACTGTAGAATGACTTAAAGGGGTAATCTATAGTGAGATTAAGACAGAAATAGAATGAGAGTGAAGCAGAAACAGTGTCACACATGAAGGGTGAAATAGGATACAGGACAGAGAGCAAGAGAACGGATAAACAGACGTGAAATTCTGAGTTCTGTGTGTGAGGGAAACACATAAGCTAAAGTTTAAAAAGAAATAGGATGACAACCTCCTTGCAATGGAAACTGGCGTCACTTTGCAGTCAGTCTGAGTCAGTTTGCACTGATGTGTGTAAATTGTCTGCGATGCAGCTCATCTTGTTGCAAACTAGTTGTATTCTGGTTATATTTGTGTGCAAAAGCAAGGTTGCCAAGCGCTCCTGTCATTTTGCAGTTAAATATCTGTCTTGCAGCAACTATGTCCATTTTTGCAGATGAATTTTTGAATGTACGTCTCAAAAATGAAGGTCTGGCTGGACTCTGAATTTAAGTAATTAATGTGAATTAATGTGTAATGTGAATTTTCGCTGATCTATCAGAGTTTATCGCCATATTATCGAAAACAGATTGCATATAACTGCCAACTTGACCCCCTCACAAACTGATAACAGACTGATAAGAGACTGACTCCATCTTATTGGCTTTTCATCATGGTCTTGATGCATCAAAGTCACCGAAGGTTGCAGCTGACTGTGAGTGTTTGCATATCTGATCACTGTTTTCAAAGCGACCAATTCAAGGGCAACAATACAAAAAGGTTCTGAGTCAAGCGATGCTTCTTCAGCAGTTTTATCATAAGTTTCTTTTTGAGATTGTAACAATAACAGTGTTACATATGAAACATGTACAGAAGAGGAGAATCACACACAGTCCAAATGCAGAGTTAACTGACAGGCAAAAACAATAGTCACCACAGATTTACAGGATCTAACAAAATTACAATACCATAAAATCAGCTAACACAACTCTTAAGGCTTTTTCAAAAGGATTGATTTGATATTCTGGATTTTAGTCTGACATTTTTGTAGTATTGATTAGATGGGGCAAAGTGCATTTGAATCCCTGTCAGCAACGTCCATCAGTCTGAAGCGCCATTGACCAAGGACTGCTGACCACTGACTTCTGTTAAGTTACACTGAGTTCAAGTGGGTGTAAAGAAATTGAATTTCATGTTAAGTGATTAGCCCTGTCCAGGGTGTACCCCTCCTCTTGCCCTATTGCAACTGGGATAGGCTTCAGCTGCCCCACTATGTGGAATGACAGAAGAACAGATGGAAGAAAAATGGATTTGAGTCACCAGGTCTGATATGACCCTGTGTCAGTCAAAGATGCTGTAGATAGCTTTATCCTTACCAAAGACAAATGCTGTTTTAGACAATAAAGCAAAATAACAACTTGTATTATTGCATAAAATCAGAGACATCCTAAATATTGTGGTGTTATCATTTTTAATGGAGTAAAAATCATTAAAATAATCTTTAAATCAGTGTTTTTAAATCATGTTTAAATCATCATCTTTAAATCATGTTTTTGGCTAATAATGAGCTGGATAGCTAGCAAATAAGCTACCATGCACTTTAAGCTACCACTGGCTAAGCTGTGTTAGCACTACAAGTACGTAATGTATTAAACCAATATCCTGATACTCTGTAGGACTGCAGCTAATTTTACTTTAATTCTTAACTGAAGAAAGACCACATTCATCTGGAACACTCACTGTAATGCTTAAGCCGATACACGTACTTAAGAATTTAAAAGAAAACTGTGTAACGTGTTTAATTTTGGCTTGTTCAAGTTGTTCATCGATGTTTGTGTGTTCTTAGAATGATATATGCTACGAAGTGTATTCGATATTTATTATTTTCCACATACAGACGTTTTGCAGATAAACAATAATACCAGACTAAATATCAAAATGCCAAGGCAACCCTTTAAGAGCAAACATGGGTTATTAAGAGTTTCTCATTCGTGAGATTAATAAAGTCTATCTTATCTTATCTTATCTTAAAAATGACACAAATCAACTGCAAAAAAGTACAAATATATTAGAAAACACACTGGAGATATAGAGAAAAGGGAAGGCAAGCATACATTTGCAACTCTTTGACCTGGGAAAAATGCACATTTTAAATGGTTAAAAATGAATGTTTGTTAAGCGATGTTACATTTTCTAGTGATATATATGTTTGGTTGATGACAGTAAAAACAACCTAACTATGGCTTCATTTTCTTTTCTATTCATTTGCAACCATGTTAGTTGCTGCTTTATTCAAATCTGCTAACAAAAATGCAGGCACATTTTTCTTTTCTGTGTTTTTCTGCTCATTAGTCTAGTACAGTCATCTCACTTGTATGACACTGACTAAATTACCATTCTTACAATAACCCACTGATGGACAAAGCTGTCGATATTAATGTATTAAAATTTAAAGGGCGAACAATTCATTTTACATTTCATGTCCTGGAATACCATTCCATCAGTCCTGAATGTAATAAGTGGTTTAGAAAATGGATCAGCTAATGCAGTTCCAGCTTCTGTGTGTACCAATTCCCAGCTGTGGTTGAGGTGTACCTGGGATGAAATTTATGGAGATTAAAAACAAACAAACAAACAAACAAACAAAAGAAGTAACAGATTAGCCCATATAATGAGAATGAACAGAGCTCTTCCTGATATTTTACAGTAATGTCATTTGATTCACTTGTGACAGCTGTTTGATCCTGCTGCTAGAACTGTGCAAAAGTCTCAAGCCATCCCTCATTTCTTTATATTTTGGTAGGGAAATGGAAAATAGGTGTAGCGATTTCACATTAACTAAGGGGGGAAAAGCATTGGTACAAATTAATAAAGGTGAAAGTCAGTATTTGATATGACCATCATTACTGTTTCTTGTCAATTCTTTAAGTAGTCTTCAGGAACAGTTCTCCAGGCTTCTTTCAAAGCTCTTCTTTGGATGTTGGCTGCCTTTTGTTCTGTTCTCTGATGATCCCACACTGCTTCAGTAATGTTGAAGTCTCGAAGGCTCTCGGGAGGCCAATCCATGACTAATAATGTTCCATTGTGTGTTTTTCTACTCATTTCTCATTTCTAATTTTATGGCATTGACAGCGTACTTTAGATGACTGTCATGCTCAAAAATGAAATGGTCAATTGCCAAGCAGAGCTTTCCAGATGGTATTGCATGGTGGGTCCATTTCTCCTGGCCTCCACTGTGCCTACTGACAGTGAGTTACACCAAATATTTTAAATTTGGATTCATCAGTCCATAAGACTGTCTCTACTGATTTTTAACCCAGCTTTTGTGTAATTTTGCATACCTTGGCCTTTTAGTCCCTGTTTCCTTTCTTTAGGAATGGCCTCTTGACAGCTGCCCTTCCACTGAAACCATTTCTGATGAGGCTTTGGCAAACAGTCAATTGAAAATCCTGTGTCAGGTCTTTGGTCGATTTTTCCTATTTCTTAAGGAAATGACTTTCAGATATCTACTGTAGATAGCTTTTTAGGCCTGCCACTTCTTCTCTCCTCCATTTGTCCAGTTGCCTCATATTTTTTTAAGGGCACACTGCACACCATGGTGTATTTACGCCAAGTCTTTAGCTCATAGCACTTTAAGAATCACCTTGTTGGTGAAAAAAATACCATTTTATAGTTATAAAAATGACTATGACTATTTTATAACTATTTGTGCCTGAAGACTTTTGCACAGTACTGTAAACCTATATGAAAAACAATGAAAGATCACCAGAACATGGCACACCTCAGGCAGAAGCTCTCTGGATTTGCACAGTGTTCGAATTCAGTCTGTGAATAATTTAATTAGGACATCAGACTGTCAGCTTGGAGGGAACGCCGCTCTTAAATGCTCGCTGATCTGAATTTTCTACATATGGCATCCAGATATATTAATAGAATCACACAAGAGTAGGCTACAGTGGTAAAATATGCTAAGTGTGCTACTGTATCAAACTGACATACATCACAGTCGGGATGTTGGATGGTTTCTTATGACACAGAGGCTTCATTGCTTAAACACTGATTTATGTACAGTGTATTCCTTCACCCACAGCCTACATGGGAGCTTCCTCAGTGTAAAGCAAGCTGCCTCTCTGTGTGCAGTAAATATTAAATATGGCTTTCTACAGTGTCTCATGCTGCCAGTTTAACCAGTGACTCGAGTAATCCAGGCTTAAAGGTTCAGCAGCACAAAGGCCTCTCCATTACCTACACAGGGTTCACAGTTTTCTCTCCTACATTTTCAGAGACTGGAGGCAGTGATGCTTCATCTAAGGCAGCTAGAAGGCCTCTAGCTTGAAAAATACCTATTAGAGCATTGACGCCGTATAATAGGAGAGAGTCAGACAGCTATTTTAAAGACTTGATGTTTTTGAATTTACATCCAATGGAGAAAGCTGGCTTAGGCCACTGGGAAAACATGGAGAAGATTACATTTACACGAGGAGTGGAGGAGAAAGAGCCTTTCCTCCCCTTTGTAGAAGAGTGCTTTTCACCTGCATAAGTGTAAGAGGATCTCACAGCTTCTAAATCAATAGCTGACATGCTCTCCGGCAACCTATAAATGGCCCGTTTGCAGGAAACCTTCTTCTCAAGGTCTTCCTTTGTAGATCCTGCAATCTGTCATCTTTTCCATTAATTTATATCTCACCTAGATTTTATGGCCTTCATTTGAGGGCTTGTGATAGGCGGATATCAGGCATCATAAATGGAAGGTGGGGGGACAATAAAAATCAAACATTTCTCACAAAAAAAAGAATCTGTTGAATGCTTTTTCAAATCCTTGAAACATCTTTGCTGTTTTTGCCTCAGCGAGTCATTAAAACTAATTTAGAGCCAGCTGTTTAGTTTTTAAGGTGGTAGAAATGGTGAGATCACAACAACGGTGAAATGTGACAAATATTAAGCTCTGACAGCAGAAAACAACCCTAAAATAAGCTCAAATATGCTGCAGTTAATAATGGCCTTGGAAAACACCAAGCTACAGCTGGTTTTGGGGTAAGCTTTGCGTGGAGACTCTGTGTTGTTGACATCATAAGAAACTAGATTTTACTCAGATTGTGTATATATGTGTAAATAAGTGGAAGAATTTCTAAACTATACTGTAGTTGAAAAGGCAGCTTCATCTTATTTCTGAATTGTTAACAGATGCATCACTCCCCGGTGCTGTTTCTGTCTTTCAGGAAACAAGGATGTTGGTGATTTTCAGTTCTTTGCACAAGCTTTAAGCCCCTCTACCCGTCCGCCTCTTCTTCAAGACACATTGCTCGTAGTGTCAGCTTTTAACAGCCCCACCCCCCATCCTTCTCCTAAACTACAAATTTAAAAGACTCTTGTCTTTCGCCCATCATCCCTTTTCCTCTTCCTTCTTCAAATGTAGAGATACTCTTCTCTCATCCCTTCCATTATGCCTCCCACTCCTCCTTTTACTCAACAAGGACAATTACTCTTTGTCTCAGTCTCTTGTGTGAGTCGCACTCTCCCGTCCTCTCTCTCCACGTCTCTGTAGAGCAGGGATTTCTGAGCCTTCAGACGGCAGGCCAAGGACATAAAGATCGAGTTGACATTCTGACTTTCTCTCGGGTCCTTTGCTGACGTCTCGAATAGCAGCATGTTGTGGGTGTCGGCAAACTTCAGCGCCATGTTGGAGGGCACCTGGGAAAGCACGAGTGATGAGTTGTTAAGTGGATGATGAATAAACCCTTAAGTCATGCTGCGATCGTCGGCTGTACACACCAACCTGTATTTGGTCCACAAGGTCACACTTGTTCCCTACCAGGACTCGAGGTACTGATGCAGACACCCGATGACCATTGCACTCCTGGAAAGGGGAAAAGGATATCGCTTTATTAACTTCATAAACTGCGTGTCTGTAAAACCATGTAGATTACAACATAAAAATTTGGTCTCTTGGCTCAAATTAAAAGGAATTTTTCACAATTAAAATATGTCCCATTTGTGTCTTCAAACTGGTGCCAGGATGCGTGAGAAGTCACCCTTCCCACCAGTCAGTGTAAATAAATGACACTGTAGAATAATACATAAATAATCACATGTAATAAAAAACTCTTATATATTACATTAAATATATTATATACATATATTGAATAAGATATTACATACATTACATTACATATAATTTAAAAATAATTTTACTACTACTAAAATTACCCACAGTATATCTACTAATCATCATCATCATCATCATCGTTTATTTATATAGCACTTTAAAAACACACCCGGTAGACCAAAGTGCTGTACAATACAAATATAAACATAGTAATAAAATAGCGAAAACCAGACATAGCAATAAAATAAATAAAAATGTCAGTTACCCACAGAGTTAAAAGCCAGGGAGTAAAAGTAGGTTTTTAATCTAGACTTAAAAACTGGCACTGATGTAGCCTGTCTAATATGGAGAGGAAGGTTATTCCAGAGCATCGGAGCCGCGACCGAGAACGCTCGGTCTCCTCTAAGTTTCAGCTGTGACTTTGGGACCGAAAGCAACAGCTGCTCAGCTGACCGAAGCGAACGAATGGGGACATGGGGCTTCAACAAATCAGACAGATAAACAGGTGACAGACCATTTAGAGATTTAAAAACCAATAAGAGGACTTTAAAACGGATCCTAAATTCAACTGGAAGCCAATGCAGAGAGGCCAAAACCGGAGTGATGTGGTCGAATTTCCTTCTGCCAGTTAAAAATCGTGCCGCAGCATTTTGCACTAGTTGCAAGCGTGACAAAGTGCTCTGCCCAACCCCTATTAAAAGAGAATTGCAGTAGTCCAAACGTGAGGTAATAAAGGCATGAATAACACTTTCCAGGTCACGCTTGGACAGAAAGGGCTTAACCTTCGATAAGCGTCTGAGGTGATAGAATGCTGATTTTACCGCCCCGTTTACGTGACCATCAAAGGTAAGTGCAGATTAATATAACACACAGGTTGCCCAGGAATGCTTCTGCATTAAAAAACTATGCAACTGTATGATTTTCTTTTTGACTGAGA
>VVHJ01000399.1:0-15326 GCA_015107715.1 Tylochromis polylepis | reverse complement strand
CCCCCCCCCCTTGCATTTTAACTTGCAGATATGGTCTTCTTATGCAAACAACCAGGACAGAGACATTAACTTGATTAAGTATGTCAGATTGCTGATTTTACAGCTTAGAATGAAAGGTGTTCAAAATTCACAAAGTGCTTTACGTTATCTTTACTAAGACTACTATTATTTGTATTCTTTGCTGTCTTTATCAATACATGTAAAGCAGTCTCCACCTCAGCACCGTTTGCCTTCCTTGCTGGTATTGGGAACACATTAACTGGCAAATTGCCTACCTGCTCCCTTTCCTCATTGACCATCGATTCTCCATCCACAGCCCCTGCTGAATTCCCCATCTCTGTTTAACAATTCCCTAATTAGCTAAAGTCATAACCTGCATCGTGTTTTCATCCCCCCATTAATTAAGGGCTTTGATGTTTGGTTAGAGCAAGTCACAGATAACCCCTATGAGCTCCATGCCGACCAACTCCACTACCCACCGGTTCAATATTGTGAGTTAGCATGGCTCAGACTGCCTAATCTCCATGGGAGAGTTTATATCAGCATAATCGATAAATGAAAGAGGTTCAGATTGTGTCCTGTCAGCAAAAACTATCACATGAAAAGCATGTCAACTGTAAAAATGTTTGGAAGGGGGAAAAGAAGGAGCAGCAGAAATACAGACTGTGATTTGGATTTTTACTTTTCTACCTAAAGGAAACAAATACGGCTCCTATAGCTGCTAGTAATGGAGCTGTAAAGGAGCTGAAATAATGGACACATGTTACAAACACAGTCATTGAGAGAACTGAACTGACCTCCAGTTATAAAGAACATGCAGTGTGTAACTGTTTTTGTTCAGTCCTCAGTGTGAGGTCAGCCTGTGCTGGTACAGAGAGGGAAATGCTGAATTAAAATGCACTGGATCTTTACCGTGTCTTTCTTTCTCCTGGGTAAAGAGAACAATTAAACCAGTAAAGTGTGTTAAAATAGAGCCCACATTTCTTTCTCTTAGTTGGTATCAGGCAAGCAAGTACTTATTAACTTTCTTGATAATATTTTGTCTTTAAGCTTTTTTTTTTCTTTTTTTTAAAAATAAAGACACAGTGGACTTCTGCACTTCACCCTCTAATCTAAATAAGATCACGTCTGAGTTTTCAGCAAGTGCTAGCAAGCTTGGCTACTAAGCCGCTTTAATGAACTGTACAGGTTCATTATGGTTTTCAAAATAATTTCGAAACTCTGCTTCTTGCTTAATATTTGCACCTGTTGTTAGATAAGTGCATTAAAACTGCTACAAAAGGCACAACAGAGCAAACATAGTCGTGAGGTTTAGTTCATGGCCTATAAATAAGCAAAGGTAAAGCCTAGCAGACAGCTACTGCTGACAACTCCCAGTGTATATGTATAGCTGTTTATTGAAGGGAGGAACTACCCATAGAGGCCAAAGCCACTTCTTGTACCATGCTTTCTAATGCTGTGTATAGTATAGACATTTACAGTATTAGACATTTTACACTGGGCTCAATTTTTGTCACCAGTCTCAAACGACGTCTCCAAGAACTGCATTTTTGGGCACTTCCAAGTTGGCCTAATTTTTTGGTGTTAGAAGTTCCTGCTTAGTTAAACTTGATTTCTCAGAAAAAAAAAGTGACCACATCAAGTGAATCTTGGAGCCGACAGCAATAACAAAGAATTTTTATTTTTTTTTGACTGCAGCCTGAGCTACACAAAAATTCGACATACTTAACATTCTAGATATTGTTATATTTAATACCTGCTTAGATGGACCAGTAAGTGTTGGAGTACATGCCACTGCTCTTGGAGATATAGTTTAAGAACTTGACCCTTCTATGCCCTGATGGCAACAATCCCCACAAAGATGTTGACAGGTTACCATGGTGAGCTTTGGTGAACTCAGAATGTGAGTGCCGGCCTATGAACTTGGAGTTAAATAGTGTAATTACCGCCATTCGGTGGGCGGACGGCAGACAGAATACCGTCTCTGAACGACAAGACTGTGAAGCAGAAGGGTTAAGAGTGTGACACTGCAGCGTGCTTTAGAGAATCTGAATAACAATAGGAGATAATTAACAACAACAGCATCACTTCCTCACCTTGCTGTCTAAAGCATGTAAAGCATGTGTATGCTGAGAATGCCGCATATGCACGCAGGTCTTGCGTATTTATGTTGTGTCCAATCTTCCTTCGAGAGCTGTTTATGTGTGATGGTGTGTACTCACATGCAGATGTCTCTGTGCTGTCTTGTGCTGTTGAGGGCAATATGAGGGGAATACAGAGGAGCAGACACACAAAATGTTACTCTGAACTGCGATAACAGAACACACAAAGGTCAGCAGCGCTTAATGTAGTTGTTGTCTTTTTAATTGTTAATCTATTATAGCACTCTGGAAGTTGCAACGCTTATTTCTAGTGTCAGTATCACATGTATTTTTCATCTTTATTCCCTTTCAGTGGGCTTTTGGTATCTATGGAGGGCTGTGTAATTATTTACAATACGCATCCTCACTGTAACGCTGACTTAATGCATACTTTACACCCACAAGGGCAAACACATCTAACTCTTGTTATCAGAGTTGTTGAGATGAAGCGGAGCACATGTTTCTTAAATGTTGGGTTACTCTTTCTTCTGTTTTCTCTGTAGCTTTGTGCATATCTGTTTTGTTTAAAAAGTAGCCATTAAAGATGTTAGTCAGGACTGGTTCTACCATTTGAAGAAATCATTGAAGTCATCTTTATTTAGGACTTTATAACACATCCTCTCTTTCCCAGGTTTACTTATTTTAATGAAGACTAAATTGAAAACGAACTCATGTGTGAAAAAATATTTTAGTTTCTGAACTCTTTAACCCATGAAGACCAAATTTGTCGACCTTCCCTTTACCCTTAATGACAAGTTTTGGCACTTTAGTATATATCAATAAAGATGTGGTTGGACAACCATCAGAATAGTTTCCAAGCTTTTCAAAGGTAGCTGTATAGACGGAGACCACCGTGTAGACAGGGTGTGTATCTCAATAAATCTCAAATTTATTGAGATTGGAACATCTGTGTAAGCCATAGTCAGCAGCTGCTAGATTAGGCTATCAGAGTGCTTTTTCTTTGAACCAGTTCTCAAGCACTCAAACATTTGAGTTTGAAAAATATCAAAATAGGTGGAAAAGTTGGTATCTGCATCCTCTATATCTGCAATGGTTTATATGGTTTATCTATAGAATTCGTTTTTAGTCTTTAATACTCCATAGAAACTGCACATGCTGTTGGGTGAGAGGTATTATCTAGCACCTTTCTCAACCCCCTTCCTATACATCCAGTCTTTTACCACTACTCCTGTTCTGATCAACCTCACTGATTATTTAGCCTTCCTGCTGTGTCCACTTTAGTATTCTATGCTAGCCTTGAAATGTTTAGTACTTATAGGCGGTCTGTGCCCATCTTCATCTTGAAGATGTAACCCCGCACTCGTACATTTGAATACTTGCATTTCAAGAAAATGCACGTTATCAGATTACTGCCCTCCCATCCCACATAATGTGGTCTTCTGTGCCAGTGACCACGCTTTCCTCCTTAAACCAGACTGTTGGCTGGAGAGGATCAATGCTAGCTGTGACTCAGGGAGGAGATTTCTCCCCTCTGATGGAGTCAGTCGATAGGTAATTTCTCCCGAGACGTGTGGCGGCTGTTACAGTATTGAGCTGCTAAAACCCTTGGGCTCGACCCCTCTGGATGGACTTGGTCGCTAAATATTGATAGACCTCACGCATTAATGTAGACTCATGCAGTCACACATACAATCAGTAAGACACAAACACAGCCTTGACTTGTTCCTAAAGAAGCTTTAGTACATGGGAAGCCACACTTGTACGATCTGTTCAGTTCCCTAACATCAGATCCCTGGTTATGGTTTGTGGAAACCTTTTTTGTGTTGGGATATTTACAGTGCTGACATGGCTGATTACAGGACTCTTAGGTCTAAGGCGTATATTGAGCGCAATAGTTCTTTAAAGTCCACAACTAATCCATTGTAATAGTACTCTATAGCAGAAATGCCAGTCATTAGATGAAAGGAAACATTTTGGAAAGATTGCAGTAAGTGGTGAAAAAAAAAATCAACTGTGTAGACAAAGAGAGAGTCTACTAATGTCGCATTGCACTCCTATAAAACTGGCAATTTGGAAAAAAATGCAGGATTAAATGAGCCTTTTTGTTTTTGATTTTAAATTCCAGACCTCATCCACCCATGTTTTGCCTCTAACCTACAGTGCTACTGGAGTACTTGGAGATTATGGTGTGTTGTAAAAGAGCAAGGACTAAAAAATGAATCCAGTGTGGACGTGCCAGAACTGCAGTTCCTCTGACAGCCATCTGCGGCAGGCTCCAACAGGGAGTCGGTCCCCACAGACTCCAATGTTTAAATACCTAGCTTACCAGCAACGTAAAGCATTTTTACAGTCTGGTACGAGACGAATATTTTGTACTCTGTAGATAGGTTCCTCCTTGTTGAGGGTATGAGCTTTTAAATAGTTTTCATGACTCACCCTGGAGTTGTCAGGTGTGCCGACACAGCCGGCTGTACCCCCTGCAGGGTTTAAACTCTGCTAATTTGAGTCACTTTACTGGATTGCAACCTTGTGTTTGTAGTTAAGCAGTCTGTCAGACAAACAATATTTCCTGGAAGCTTGTCCTTTAGTCGTGATGAATTGTATTCTAGTGTTTTCTCAGTCTGTTACTTCTCATTAATTGTATAGGTGTCTTGACCATATGTGTCACTTTTGGCTTCAAAAAGCCAACATGCTGCAGTCAAACTGCTAGTACTTCAATATGGAGTCCAAAACCAGTTAGGTGACGCCATGGTGGCTGTGTCCATCTTTTAAATACAGACTTTTATATGAGAGCCTGTGATCTGCCTTTCACTTTCCCACCTGTTTCAGACTAAAGTGAAATCAGTTCCACCATTTAAAAACAAAACAAAACAAACAAACCAGTGTTTCTGTTAGCAGACCTTAACAGGCTACTGGAAAAGCACAGTTGGGGTCAGCAGTACACTACTGTTGACTTCTGTAACCTGTGGTAGTTATTTGAACTCAGATGTGTTTTACAACCAGTCAGTGAAATCTTACTTTGAGTGTCTGGATGAAGCACAGGTATGGCTTCATTGAAAGATCCTAACGAAAAAATGACCAAATAAGTCAGCAGGAGTACTCCAGAATGTTGTTTTGGTTTTTTTGGTTTTTTTATAATCATAGTAAGTGGGAAGCTACGCAAGTCCATTTGGAAGCACAAGCTGAACCCACCCACCACAAAATCATCCTGATGGTATAACACAGTATTCATTCTCACTATCATTATGTGTCAGCTTAATCCATAGAGACTATAAATGAAAAGAGGGATCTACTTTATGTACACTTTCTTGTCTTCATAAGTTTCCATCCTGTTTGGCCAAACAACATCAACCACTGACAGATGACACGGTGTAAGAATTAGTTTATATGTTTCAGCCTTTTTGATTGATTTCTACTGTATTAGCTTTAACTTCAAAATTCAAAGAGTACTTGTGTCCAACCTCGGCTATGCTCTGGGAAAAAAAACCCAACCACTTGATTGAACCATAAACATTGATATTTCCTAACTACTGACTTATGTGCTCCTACTTTTTCATTTTCTTCTTCAAATAGTTTTTATGGAATTATGCTAGCACTACTCGACCATCACCATCACTCACCCACCAACCAGATCATCTCATTTTTCTTTCTCTACAGTGGCATCTAGACGTGGTGACCTCCAAATTTTGGGGTTCTGTCTCCTTCACTGGTTATGTGGGTCTCTGCCTTGGGACGGTGTCCTCAAAAATCCAACTCGGGTCCAGGAGGCAAAGACCAGGTAAGGAGTAACTTGGACTGTACTGTTTTCTACAGCTGAGACTGAACGTGTATCCGGGTACTCTCTAGGGAAGAATGGAAGGTTTCAATCAACTTTTTTGTTTTTTCTGGATTAGAGTCTTTTTATTGCCATGAAAAGATGTTGACTGACGTCACAGTGACAACATCCCGTCTATGGTGCCCACTAACACCAATCTTACTCGACATACTGTAGAATGGAAAAGGCTGGATCAATTACTAACTCCATAAACTCCAGAGCTGAGTAGTCAGCCATGTTAAAAATGATTGTAATCGACTAACATGAACTAATCATTGCCAGATTTCTGTAGTGAAGGTAAATTAGAATAATTAAATTGCATTGCAGCATTTGTCGTATTTGTAAAAACAGATTTTTACAAACCCCAAAGAGACAAACACAAAATCTGATACTGGAATTTCACGTAGGAACATGATTATAAATCATTCAGTGTAGCGTAGGCATTGTTACTACCTTTCTTCCTGTTTCTGCCTTAAAGAAACACGTGCAGCATAGCACAGGTGTAGTCTGTTTTAATGATGTCCAGCCAGACATCACCCAGTCCACCTTTCTGGTTTAAGGAGTGGTAAAACTTTATCAAAGCTTTGAGTCTGTTTCGCTTACAGGACACCTCCTCGGCATATTTCATTAAACAGGATAACAAGTTTTCTTGGTAAATTTCAGAATAAAGCTGATCCATAAACCCTGTTGTTGAAGAGTTATACCTGAGGGCAGATTTTACTGTGCGCTTGTGGAAGTGTAACCCATGGGGGGCAAAGATTTTTAAACTTTAGAATCAGAGCTGATGCTGGTGCATGCATTTTTAATTTTTTATATCCCAGTGACCATAAAGGTTAAAGTTATGGAGCTCTCATTCATTTAGATTGGGGCTTCGATTCATGCCAGGTTGGCTGCCAAGTTTCCACTGCTTCAGACATCTATATTTGCCTACAGTACTGTGCAAAAGCCTTGAGCTACCCCGAATTTACTTATAATTGGCTTTCTATAAGACAAGACTTTATTGTAATTTTGAATGTGGTCTTGAGCAGGTTTTTTTATGGTCTTTTAAAGTTTTCATTAATTTTTTAAAATTTAATTAAAAACAAACAAAGACTAAAAGTGCAAATAAGAGCGTAATGACTTCACAGCTGTGTCTGATATGAGGCTAGATATATATATGGAATATACTCCACAGCAGTGTTGCATACATAATCTACTCCTAATAATTCTGCTACGTGTATGTAGTTGATGTCAGAGTGAGAAAAACTAATGTTGTGTGCTTTGGCTTCATTTCAACTCGTTCTCCTGCTCTGCCCCCGAGTCCATCTCTCACATCTTTCTGTTCTCACCTCTTCTGTTTTCTCTTCTTCTCTCAGACTGATGGATAATCTGCCACATTCAGTCCAGCAGCTGTCAGTGAGTGGAGCCAGCACAGGTAAGCCAAGGCCAAAGGGCATCTTCAGGTTAGCGAACTTCTTTTCCACTTCTCAGGTTAACGAGAGAATGTGAAAGTAAAACTACAAGCCTTTGGAGGAGAGGAGAAAAATCTTATTTTGAGCTCTGGGTTTACTGAGAATCTCTGTTAATACAAGATTAGACAGAGCAGTACTTTTTTTTTTTTTAAATCAGTATGTCTGAATGTAGAAACAACATGTAAGATGAGGTTTCTAGTCATTAGTCATTAGCATGATGTCATTACTTTGTAGAGAAAATATGAGTATTTCAAAGGGTTTTTATTGATAGAAGTATACTGAAGGCAAGTTCAGGTCTGATGGAATATAACTACAGCCGAACTCTACAGGTGTTTCTGGTGCTTGGAGAACATATTGTATTTTTCCACATGCTGCTTGGAATCTGATCCAAGAACTGAGTCAGTAAAGCGTGGGTGACTTTCACGCACTGTGCAAGCAAACTGTGTGGCTAGCTGCTTGACTTTATACTCCTGACTTCAAAGATTAAGTGGTATGGCTGAGTACTTGCAGTATGAATACTAGGTTTATGGTGTTGTGACATCCTAACAGGTTTTTGCTGAGATTGCCATTGTAAACTAAGATTCCAGTACGTTAGAAATGCAAAGTCCTTTTCTAGTGGGGGCAAAATGATGACGCGTGACACATAAACTTGAAGGTGTAGCTGTGTGGTTATTTGCTGAGCTCAATGAAGAGGCTAATCTTAGTTTGGCTTAAACATGCCTGACGTGAACACAATCTTTAAACCGGATTATAAGAAGAGACGAGGCTGCGACAGTCCAGGCTGCATGAAAATGTCCTGCCCAGAATAAAACACTCCGTCTCCTTTTCTCTCACCTGAAGCTTCGGAATAACTTTACAGCAATTAAACAGCTGTCCCATTGACATGCCTTTCAAAGTTAGTCGTGCTTTATCTCTCCTCGTTATAAGGAGAGGTCACACCTGTGCGATGGCTCAGTGTGTGATGTATGGTTAGGACTAGATGCTCCTCTGCTGACAAAGCCCGGCTGCCCGCCACAGATAAGAGCCAGGGTATGCATCAACCCTGTATGCGAGTGTGTGTGTGTGTGAGAGAGAGACACCGTGCTACTGCAGTATGTGTCATACACGTCACCTGGCCAGTGTGTGATGCATCAGGACTGACTGAGTATGACACTTCCACACATGCAGGTTGTTAGCCACGCGCTCGCCTGATCTCCTCTGTGGAGAGATACCCCACCCCACCCCACACACACAAATATACAGGGTGCATCATTACCGAAGATACACACTTTTTGGAATAATAACTTTGTAAAATCAAACCAGATTTAATCAAATGACTGAGTATTTTCATATCTTTCATATCCACTCTGCTCCTGTCTTCAGATGAGGTGGCCAAATTCCTCCTTTATGTGAATACACTGGGCTACCAAGAGAAGCCTGATTACCAGTATCTTAAAAACCTGTTGGGCGGTGTTGTCAGGGGAGGACTTGATTTGTCCAAGCCACAGGGAGCTGCAGGGGAATCGTCCACCAAAGATCCCGGAGTCAAGGAAAAGGTGAGGACTCAAAACCTGTGAGATGGTGTGGAAAAACTTGGCACCTCTGACATCTTTTCCTTTATGCACTGAAATCCTGTGGACCCATCTTCATCCTCCTGTAGCCATTTGGCTGCTTATTGAAATGTTGGCTCAGTTGGACGTCTGTCTATAGCAGCTCACTTTCTCAGCAGGTGTGGTCACTTCACAGGCACAGGCGTATTCCAAGGTGACAACGCCAAGATTCGTCAGGCAGATTATGAAAGCATGGTTCACCACCACAGACTGCAAAGTTTAACCCCAGTGGGAATCTTTGGGATGTGATGGTCTGATTACTCTCATCATTGACTGGCCATCCCTAAAATGTTTGTCGTGCACTGGAGAATAACCACTATGACACAGAAGCTGAAAATACACCAAAAAAATTAGATCTAAGACTGGTGATAATCGACAGAATTTTACCATTCAGTCAACATTCAACCACTTAAGTGTTTGGCCACAAAGATCCTCGTTTGCTCTGCTCAGTCTCTTAACCCCGAGTGCTGAAATGTGACAGCAGTGAAAGGGAGGGTTAACCTGCCCCAACCTACCACAGCGAGCATGTGAACCAGACGTGGTCAGGTCTGAAGCTGGAGGGCTGCGATTCTGCCTCAATTTAACAGAATAACTTCTTGACCCCCCCTCCCTTTACTATCAACGGTCCAATTTGAAGGAGTTGATGACACACACTACAGAGCACAGGGTGTCTCCAATTATGCTCCTGATTTCCTCTCCTCTCCTTGTGTCATTTAATTTCCATGCTAAAGTGCTGGCCAGTTTGATCCCTAGTTAAACAGAAGTGGCCATTTACAGGCGGTTTAGTGAGGAGAGTAAATGTCAGCTGAGATAAAGGCCACTGAATGGGTATGTTCACACAATCATTTGCCACTAGTGTTGGATAAATATGGAATTATTTTATGGAGGATTATAGTTTTGTAGTGAGGCAAAGTTTTATTTAAGGAAGACTCTTCAAAGATGGGCTTGCAGGGTAAAGGAAAAGAGATTACGCGTGACATTAAAAGACAGGAACAAAGCACAGTATGCACAGCTGTAGATCAGGTGTTTGGAGGAAATGGCCTTTAGACTGAGGCTTCACACAGAATCTGGCCTCAGCAGCAACTTTTGTAGTGATAATGTTGCTGCTGATGTTAGGCAGCAAATGTTATTAGTTCTGCGTATGTGTAACATGAAAAATGGGACTGTGTATTCTCCTGCATATTGGTACTGAGTTTGAAATTCAAGATATTCTATTTTGGACTTGACAACAGTAACAGAGTCCAGTCTAGTAAAAGAAACAAAACAAACATAATGAGTGAGAGCGAGCAGCTGAGATGAGGAAGTGCACAGTGAAAGCAGTACCTTCATCTGAGACAAACTGCTGATGCTTGTCGAGCTTCAGCTAATGCTATGTTAGCTCTCCTGCTAGCAGGTGACACACGGCAAAGTAAACGCAGAACACGGACTTGCACTGCATAGCTTCATACACTGAAGAAGGCAGCTATTTGAGTCAGGATCTCATATCTGATCCAAATCAATCCTCCAGCTGCGTTGCATTAAAGGAGGAGAAATAAGCTCACAGATAATGATGTGACTGAAATGAGGTCAGTTAGAAAGCAGTCATGTCAGCCTCACATCGGCCATCACACGCTTTTGTTTCCGCCAGCAGAAAGCAGGAGGAGCGAGAGGAGTCTACAAAGCCAAAGCTTCACCTCCAGAGGACCATGATGAAGTCCATGAAGGGGTTAAGTCCAAAGCAGTGCCAGCTCGCTACATCAGAGGACCACCCATCAATAAAACTCTGTCAGAACAGGTAAGGACTCAAACACCTGAACTGCCACCCTTTATGCAACAACAGACTGAGATAACATGGACGACCAGAGTAACCAGAGTCCCATTTTAACAGCTCTTACAAATACAAAAGTAACCTTGAAACTAGATTTGAATTACACTTTATTATTTCATCAGTGTTTTTTTTTCTTAAGGGTTCAGAAGTTTGTGTAACAGTTTTCTGTGTGTGACATTTCTGCTTCCTGCTAAAGAGTGCTTCAAAGAAAGATCAGAGACTACAGCTGAAGCTGGAGTTAACCTCATGATGAGGTCAGATTTGACTGAAGCCATGTTGTACGTCTGTGTTTACATGATGATGACATGAACACCACAAGGCATCCACACTCTGAGAGGACATTACAGCCCTTCAGCATTTTTCAGCCTTTTAAGGCCTTTACACACAGAACACGCTGTTACTCATTTTGCACATTTTTTTAATGCAAACGTGTCATGTAACATGTATACATTCAAGGTGAAACACTTTGGAAGATTTACACAAAATCGATCAAAAATGAGTATTTTTAGGCAGAATGACATTCAAATATCTGTCACAGGCACTTTCATTAAAACCGAGTGATCAGCATGAGATGTACGACGTGTAATATTGCAGGTCATGCATAAAAGCAGTTGGTTTCTCAGTCAGGAGCTGCGACATTGTTCAGGATGCTGTAGAACTGTGCTGTATATTCTGTGTTAAAAGTAATACGTGGGTAAACTGTTTTCACTCAGCAGGTTATAATTTGGTTTCTTTGAAGTGATCTCCCACACAGACAAGAGCCTGAATCTAAAACCACATGCTGCTGTGGACACAGTCATCGGGCACAGATTTTACACACCTGAAAGAACCAATATGGGTTTAAGTAGACGCCAACATTAGAACATTCTTACTGCTTTACCTGCTGTCAGACAAACCATTACACTCCACCAGCCTCCACTGACAAAAACAGTCATTTTACCTCATAACACAGGAGCTGTTCACTGCTGCCTCGATTGGTTGGCTAGTGGAGTTTGTCCCCTATGGATTCCACTATAAGCACGTTTATGAAGATGAAGAATAATTTGGTTAGAGTGTTTTGTTTTATTATGAATCTGGACAGGCAGGGGTTACTCACAGCTAAAACTCAGTAGTGGAACAGTGCAGACAACACAGCACCCCGGGTTCTTGTGCGTTTGGCGTTAGATGTTGTACTTTGATGTGTTCATTCCTCTACCTGTAATGCACCTGAGATCTGTGGCTTTTTAAAATACTAAATTTCACTGTCAAATAAACGATCAAGTCCTTGATGGGTCAAACTGCTTTTTATTTGTTTGAATATAGAAGGAAGAAGTTCTTCCTGCTGTCAGAAGGTCCCCGAGGCAAAGGCCTGTGTGCAGTTATGAAGACATCGACAGTGAAGAGGAAGAGGAGGAGGAAGAAAGGCCCAAACCCATTGCTGCATGCTATCTCAGAGGTCCTCCAGTAAAGCCCAGAGCTCAACCCAAACAGGTGTGAGGCCATAGCTTGGGCAACCAGACTCCATTTCTAATTTGCAGTTTTGAACCTGTTTTACACGTCTGTTACACTAAAGGCTCCAAAACAACTATTTACACCTGACTAAATCTTTATGATGTGCCGTAGAACCTTAAGCTAGGTCGTTCCTCCAGATTTCTAAAGGTTGCAAAGAAAAAGCAGAATTGAAAGTTGACAACTAAATGCTTCAAAGAGCACACACTTGAATTACCTTCTTTGACAGAAACCTAACCCCACAAGGACAAGCAGCAAAACAGATGACGTGCCCCTGACCTCAGCAAGAACGGAGCGCCAAGTCTTCCCACACAGGAGAAAAGAAGCTCGAGCAAACCGTGACACGGAGAGGCAAACACACACACACCACACAGAAAGACGGGACGAAAGGCTGCTCCATCACAGAGCGGTGTACAGCCATCCACAGCACTGGGATAGCCAGCTCTACTACAGAGACGCTTTGGGTAAATGGGAAAAAAATCAAACTCCCAAAAACTCGAGTCCTGAAGCCGGTCCCTTACAGACAGGATGGCTGATGTCCTGGTTACTCTTTCTGGGCACCTTTCTTTTACTGCTTGCTGTTGTCAGAGTTTGCCAAAGTACATCGAAGCCCCTTTGAGGAGCTAATGGATCTACGAGTTTTAACGGCTCCTTTCAAAGCTACTTCCCAAAGTGGAGATGGAGCAGCCGGGAACACAAAGCCTCTCATCAGGACTTCTGGGCTGCCATTTTCACAGTGATGGGCTGAAATAGAAGGACAAGCCTTAGTTTATTCTGCCTATTAGATGTTCTGTAAAGGTAAACATGCGATGAAAGATTTTTTTATGATAAAAAGATGAAGTGGGCTCTCATTTCTGACTGCGACTCACACGCTCAAATAAAACCGTCTTTGACTTTGAATCGGTGGCGAGCTATATTCACAGAAACGCAGTATCACACGTTTACTCCTTTATCAGACGAGGAGTAGCTTCAGTCAAAGTGTGTGAATGCAGCACATTGTTAGAAGCGCACTGGCAGAAGAAAAGGCTACAGGATGTATAGAGGCAGGCTAATTAATAAGCTGAATATCTATTGAGGGCTTTCTGAAGGCAGCTGTCAGTCACACTGTGAGGCGTGCACATACCTTACTGCAGTAAGGACACTCTCCAAAAACAATGTTGAAGCTCTGCCTGCTGGAGTGCAGCGCTCGCAGCCACTGAAGGCAAAAGAGAAAAGATCAAATCATTACCTTGAATCTGATGTGTGGCTCATAACACCACTTTCAATATACACTTTGTATAGCCATGTTTAAGATTATCCAGCACCCTTGGATCATTGAAAGGCTCTTTTTTTCTTCTTCTTTCTTTCTTTTTTTCAAAAGTCGATCAGCGTCCTGTGATTTGTTTCTGAGCTTGAAAGATATCTGGTTGTGCAGCGTGTCACCGAGGACAGTCCAAACAAAGTTATCTGTGCTCATTTCCTGTGTGTCGCGAGGCTGCACTGGTCCAGTTCTACCTTCGATCACACCTGACTGTCACTCACCTGAGCAGCCCACCTGTTGGAACGCGAAAACACTGATGGCTAATGAACACGAAGCTTTTGTGCTTGATTAAATGAAATGTCATTTAGAAACGCTGTTTAAAATGTGTGTCCTCTCTGAAGGCAACAGGATAAGGCTTTGTATTATGACTGGGTGAAAACAGCAAATGTAATGCACAACACTTTGTTCATTTAAGCAGATAAATAAATAAAATAGATGTTTACAACTGTGTCCACTGCTCAGGAGGAACCCTTACAGTGTTTGAGGAGGGAGCACTTAAAACTCTAGTAAATAACTGGAGACGTGTGTCCCTGAGGGACTTGAGAAGGAGTGTGAATTTTTTTTATTATTGTAACAAGATCACAGTCATTTGGTCATTTTGTAGCTTTGAAGTAGTCTGGGGTAAATCTTGAACTTTCTGAGATTATAATGTGGGTGATGTGACAGCCTAGCTGTTGGACACATGTCACCAAACACCCTGAGCAGTGAGTTCATGCTGTGATTCCAGTTTTTTACCCATATACAGCCCCACGTGCTCTTTCAAAAGTCATAATTCTACAGTGTGGTGATTTACATGTTCACCTAACAAACAAAAGAGAGAACACGAATCCCTGGAGTCGCATCAGCAAGACCATCTGGTGTTTCAAAATCTGACAAATCTACTTGCTGTGGTGACCCTTTGTGAATAAGGGACCAGCCCAAAGTCACTTCTATGAATATATACACTGCTCAAAGAAAACAAGGGCTTTTGATAGTTTTGGTTTCCACTGGCTGCTATTGGGTCATTTTATTCTTGAGAAATCACATACTGTACGTCAGCAAAGATATTCAACTTGAATATTTCAATATCAAGATATGTCAGATATATATGAAAACCATTTCCATAATAAGTCATAACACTGTGACCTCACATCTGGGCTGTTGTCATGTCAGACATCTTTATATACACGGTCTATATTCTCAGGATATTGATCTGGTCAGTTAAGTAGCAGAGGGCATTGTTAATCACGTTCAGCTGTTTTGGTGTTAATAAAATGAACATGTGCACTAGAGGGGCAGCAATGAGACAACCCCTAAAGCAGGAATGCTTTTGCACGTGGAGGTCTCTGAGATTTTTCCCTCCTCATTTTTTCTGACTGTTTTTCCACTAGTTTTGTATTTGCCTAGGGTCACTGTCACTACTGATAGCATGAGGTGATAGCTGGACCCTACAGAGTTTGCACAGGTCTGCAAAAAAAAATTTCAGCTGGCTGGGATATTTTTGGTAAATTTGATGCTTTTTAGGGTGCTGAATCCAAAAATAATCTCCATTTCCCTCCATCACGTACAGTTTTTTTTTTGCAAAACATTAGGAGGTGTTTACATTAAAAAAAAAAGCACAACAGTGATGAAGAAAAATCAATATTTTATCACAATTAACTATGCATAATTGTTTTGAGGTTCCCCACCTTTCGCTATGAACAAAATAAGCCTGTTGGGACATGATCATCTGAGCTCCTCACCCCGCCAAACCCACCGTACCCCACCCCCCCCCCTCACATTTTCTATTTGTATTT
>VVHJ01000395.1:0-16844 GCA_015107715.1 Tylochromis polylepis | reverse complement strand
GTTCAAGCCAAAAATTTTCATTGAATGTTTATTCTGTGAATTTATAGTTTAGAGAAAGACTATTCTTGCAGCTAAGTTTAATTGAGCTGTATATTATAGAGGTGCAATTTCAAAATTTGTGTATATTTTGTAAGTTCACTTGTTTCATCAGGTGTTGAGATAAACGCAGATTTAAAAAAAGAACACATGATCTATTATTTACATTTAACATATAATTGCAACTTCTTTTTTTTTTTAAAGACTCGAAAAGACTTGAAATTCAAAGTTTTGGACTTGGGACTTGACTTGAGAGTTGTCCGTCTTGACTTGAGGCTTGACTCTAAGTTGAGGATAAAGACTTGAGACTTACTTGAGACTTGCAAAACAATGACTTGGTCCCACCTCTGCTAAAAACACACAGCCTGGTTGGAAGCAGTAAATAGGCGGGGCCATGACTGTCCCATTTTATAACCAGCCCCATTCAGTCTTCGACCAATGGTCAGCCTCCACTTGGAACTCACATAAGCAGTAGCAGCAGAGAAAATTAACAATGCCACCCTCAGGAGTGGAGGTGCGAAAACACTACACAAAATTATGACCTGGGTCATAACAAATTCTACTTCTGATAAATGTACTCGGCTTGAACTTTTATTTAGAACACAATGGGAGAAAAAAACAGAGGGAATACAGAAAAAAAAAAACCTAGCTCTATTTACTGTTGCTTACCCTGTGGAAGGGTGACTTTGCCTCCACACCTAAACAGAAAAATCAGTGCAGTCGGGGATTAAAGTGGCAGGTTAGGTAACCCTAAATTCAGCTGAAGTGGTGGAGCAAATCAAAAAGAAAGAAAATTACATAAAGTCACAATAATTTCCATTGTGAGCACAAGTAGATTTAGTATGCATCTGTGATCAGCTGACCTGTGCTTCTGTTCTTTCTGGATTTAGCCAATATTTAAGTGTCACTAAGCAGTCCTTACATTATAACCTAATCTTTTTTCTCTTCTTCTATCCTGTCTTTCTTACATCTTTCTCCATCTCCGAGTGGTGTTATCTCCTGGGAAATACAGCAACTGTCTATTGTGAGAGAAAGAGTTTGTGTGTTTGCTGATATTTGTTGGCCTGTTAGAAATCTTACATTTCAAATTACCTGACACTTAAACAAATGGAACTCCCTTTATGCTTGCTTCTCTCCTGAAGCGCTAGCAATATGCAAATATATCAGGACCAAAATTTATGGACATCTGCACCAAAGACACAATTCCAGATGTCACGGCCCACTTTAATCTCTGAGAATAGTACAATAAATGATGCATAGATTATTTGTTTTTTGCCTTTATTCTTTCATTGTGTATGATAATCCTATTGGAGTATCCATCACTGGAGCTTATCTTTTATCTGTTATAATTCCCTCCATTTAGGTTCAAATTGGTTTGGTGTTTGAAGCCGCTCCGTAATGGTAAATGATAACTCGTGTCAAACATCTTAAACCTGAGGTAACAAGCCTGTTTTGAAAATGTGAGGATTAGAAAGAAGACATTTGTGTAATAATGTAGAGAGTAAAAGTTATCAAAAAAACATGTACCAAGTACAGATACATGAAAATTCTATTTAAGTACTGTACAGTAACACAGTTACAGCGCAGCATTTGTGCTTGTTAACTTCCCATCTTTGATCAGTATAATACATGAGAATGGCTCAGCCATTCCAATGCAATGATAACACATACCACAGCTGGAGGGTTGGGGGGATGGAGAACGAGTAAGTGCTGTCTTTATCTTCTCTATATAAGGCTCTGATAAAAAGCTGGCTGGATTTTAGAATTTGGTGCAAAGCTCCTCTTGTAAGAAGAATAAGTAGGAGTCTAATTAACTTTTATTTCCAATTCTGTCAATTTGATAGAAAACAAATCCTGTCAGTCTGTGTGGTCAGATCATATTTTTTTGTCTTGTGTAAACTTTTATTATAGGATGTCTTTTGTGCTTTCTTTCAGAACACTGACTAAGAAGAAGCGTTTTTTTTTCCTTCCTTAATAAATGTGGAATAAAGCAGACACTCTTCAGTCTCCCTGTCTACTCTCAAAAGTTGTTATTAAAAGTCCGTCTCATCTCTGCTAATATAAACCACAGGGGAAAAGCTTTTACTGCCCCCACAGCAGCACATCACACACTTACCACATTCGAGGAGTCAAGTGCTATATGTGCTGTTATCCAGGTTAAATTCTGATTATGTGTTTGGCGTTATGAGGTTACATTTGAAATATTTCTTGAAACATTATTAATACAATTGTTTCTAAAGCAAATTTGCTGATCCAAGACTTGCTTATCTTGAGGGGTGGGTGTAAAAACTGATTCAAAAGCAAGACACACAGTCACTGCAATGCTCTGTACTGCATTACTGGATGAAAAGGGTTGTAGCTTATTTTGAATTTCAACTTATTTCTTTAATAACTAACTAAGCATGTCAGCTAGCAGAACAATAAAGATCCAAGATTGGTTTAAAGGTTTATACTCTATGGACAATGCATGTCTGATAAAAAAAAAATAAGTTGTGAAATTAAAGCATTAAGGCTTTAAAATTTTTTTTTTTTTTTTTTTTTTTACCATAGGCCCAGTGACCAACCCATTTTACAAGTGCTCTTTAAATGACTGTAAATGACGGTTTTGGATAGAAGACGAGAACACAAGCTTTACAGGGATAATCAATATTGTGACATGCAGAGGAATCTTAACAAAGAAGCTCTCAGAAAGATTATGCTTGCTATTCAACCCCCAAGCTGGTAGGGGGAGCCCTTTATTAAACACTTGCCGGTGCTACAATGTGCCTCAAGGGTCAACAACAGCACAACAGAACTCACTCATGGTACAGCGCTCTCTCTACAAAACAACAACTCTCGGTGGCTCTGTATGACAGCATAAACATAACATTCAAGGTAACAGTTAAAAGTAACGTAACCATAAACAATAAAACAAGAACATCTAAACAGCAGCGCATGTCCCAAGGCATGATGGGAGAGAACTAGCTGCTCCCCCAACACGCCACAATATATCACAGTAGCATAAAGCATTTACAAGGTAGTGCTGTCTCAACATAGACAAAAAAATTAGCTCCTCCTAGATTTTACCATGTGCACTTCACATTGTCGTTACTCCTCAGCCATTTTGGGCTACAGAAAAATTCAGTTTAGCTTTCTAGCTCACTGACACATTGTTATTTTCCCAAATTAATCTAATATTGCAATCCTGAAAACAAATGGGAAGAATAAATGCCAAAGTACTGATGAACTGCTATAAATGTATCAAGAGGTCAGCATGTTTCAGACATGCTAGCAGGTTTAGCTACTGGCTTTGAAGCTACAAGCCGGAAGCCATGGTACTCTTCAGCTTATGGAGACACTTTTCAGAGATTAACTTGTTAATCTTGTTGATCTAATTCTAATCAACATTAGAATTGTATGTTTAATAGTAAAATTAAGAGGATTCCAACTTGTAAAATTCAAATAGAAGACAAATGACTGGAACTAAATATCTGTAAGGCTAATCAGGTAAAAAGGTTTCACCTTGCTAGTAATGAGTATATAGATTGGATTCGATACTCATGTGGTCTGAGTCTAGATTTACCCACATCCAGAGTGATGGGTGCATCAGGGTAAGAGGGACAGAAGAATTAATGCACCTGTCAAGCTTAGAGCCTACCATACATATGGCAGGCTCTAATCCTATCAAATTCGGGAAAAGTGTTATGATCTAGATTGCTTCAGTTGGTTGGATCTAGGTTCAGTAATGTTATGTACCTAAATAATGAGGTCAGATGACTCCCAGGAGTCACTGGGTCAAATTTTGAAGCGTGGTTCATTGAGACATCGTTTTCACACATGAACTGGCCAACCCAGAGTTCTTGAAATCCACTGAGAATCTTTGGGATATGCTGAGGAAGACTTTATACAGTGAACCGACTCTCCCATCATCAATACAAGACCCTGGTGAAAAATGAATCCAATATTGGATGGAAATAAATGTTGTGACATTCTTCCCCTGAAAATATTAGACTATGTGATTATTTATTCATTTATTTATGGGTTTTTGTACAGTGTAGTTTTTAAGAGACTCTGTTTTGGGAGCAGTGCCATTGCAATTGACATGTCCTACATATTTGCCTATTTGTGGGCAGCTTTTTCAGAACAAAGAAAATTATTCAAGAAATTCAGGGTGTGTTGCTTGTAGTTTTTTTGCTAATTTTTTTTCCCACTTTAATCATATGCTGCTTCAAACCTTTGCTTCTCAGGGGAGAGCTGTTAAAGAAAAAACCTGGAAGCCAAACACACTCTCTCTTTTCTTTTGATTTCCCTCCTACAGAACATACAACACATACCTACCTCTAAATCACGTAATCCCCACTCACAAAATCCAGTTACTTCTCAGCAAAAACAGATCAGGGCTTCCTCCACACAGACATGGCTGTCAACGATAGATGATGAAATGTGTTTTGTTAAATATGTGCCTTTGTGTGCATGCAGATTCATCATCAAAACCCTGCAGGGCCTTATGCACCAGCTAGGACAAAAGTGGGCTCACATAGCTAGGCGATACACAAAGACCTCTCAACAGTTTCATTTGGCATTTGAGGAATGTGGTATTTACGCCAGTATTTCTGAGTCTGTGAACTCAATGTTACTTGATGCTGAATTTTAAGTCAGAATATTGTGTATGATTTGCAATAGCATAATCTATTATAACAATTAAGTTTCTTATCAATGTACTGCTTAGACGTTAATCTACATTTGAAAACATAGTTTTATAGTTCTCCACAAGTACATTTATAGATTCACAGTGCACAACTTTTACTGTTTTACTTTACACTTTTTCTTAGAACAAAGATAATGTTGCATGTTGTAACATTGTAACTGCTGTTACTAATACCAATTTTTTGTTTAAGGCCTGTCCTTCTACAGGGTGATTACCCTACAGACAGTTGGTTGAGTTCATTTCCATTTTTTGACTAACAGTTTTTGGGGATTTTTTGCATGTTTTTCATCATTAAACTTCAAATTCAGTGGTCCTTCTCTCTGAGAATTCACCTCAGTAAATAAGTGTGTTATAAAGTACAAAACCATAATAATCGTAGGCCAATGATGTTTTGAAACTGGATGTGACAAAGGAAAGGGTGGATTTGACTGTGAAACTGCATGCTTGTCTAATGCTAGACGTTAGCCAATAAGCATATCATTACATAATATTTTTGTATGACACTCAGTCCCTCGTTTGGGTGAAGAATATGTACTGGGTTATGTTGACCTATCTGTCTTTATGTCTGTTTGTTAGCAGTCTAGCATTCACAGTTTTCAAGATATCATGTTAAAATAATGTGTGATGGTAGATCCCAATAATAGCTTGAGCTGATTTAATTTTGGTAAGAGTCACACCAAAAGTGAAAATCAGTAAAAACTTAAGAACACCCACAGCTGATTTTATTGATCATCTTCAAACGTCACAACAATACACTAGCCCTACTAGGACATGAGTACCTAGCTTGGCTAATGATTTGACCTTGACCTATATTGTTAGTGCCCAAGGTCAAAGTTGACCTTGAAAAAACTTTCAAAAACTCATATGAAGTCATATATCACATGTAAGAGCATGGAGAGAGCTGTACAACAAAATTTTAATTTTTTTTCAATACGATGCCCTACAATGTCATAAAGTTTCATAAAATCACACATTACATAAGTTTTTACAAGTCAAGTTGTCAAGTTTTTACAGCTTATAGAAGCCAATGTGCCAGTCATTTGGGTAAAAATAATAAAATACACCACTGTAGTATTCAATACATACAAGGTCATAGGTAAAAGGTCTGGCATAAAAGGTTATAAAAGCAGGCTGACCTCAGCATGTTGCAATAAAAACAACATAAAACATCAAAGTTTTAGGAAAGCCCTTTCTCTTCGGTGGGAGTTCCACTCTCTGAGTGCTTCTGTTACAACATGGACTCAATCGCTTACTTAATATGATCTAAAATGAATGTCTGCTTCAGTGCAGAAGACCTTTTTTTCATCAAATTTTCCCTGGTGGTCATTAAAAATAATGCAGGTTTACAGCTGCTCTGTTGGCTTCACTATCTATGCTCCTTTGTTTTGTTTTTTTTGCATTAAGGTAGAGATTGTCCACAGAGAACTATGCTGATGGTCAGCACATATAAATTGTGTTGTAGAAAACTGTCTTAGGAACAACGCACCAGTCTCCATTTATAACAACTTTCTGAGCTAACGAGCTTTCCTCGATCCTATGCTAAGTGAGCTAGATGCATGTTACTAGTTACTCTCCAAAAATACTGTGCAAGCACACACAAACACAGACACAACTCAACTGGTGGTGGCTCATATGACACTTTTGACATATCACCCATCCCTACCAGAAAGTTTGTCTTCCTTCAGATAAGGTTATTTCTACTCTTTTGCAACAGCTCATCCTTCTGTCCTTCATGTTTCTGCATACAAAGTAGACACTAGATAGGCGACTCCACAGAATAGGTTCTGAGGCCACTCATCACTTCACACAGTAGGGGTTCTAGACTTGACACCTCAGGACCTTTAAATGGAAGCTCTAACATAAAACTCCTTCTAATGCTATCTTAAATAATAAATATCACCCCAAAACTGACTTCTACTGTATGTCATGTTTGTTTTGTGCTTTTTGACAACAAAACGGTAACTATAAAGTACGATAACTATTACACTAACAATGCACTGACTTTAGTTTAATAATGATCTGCATAAGAATGCAATTTGTTTCCATTTTTTTCCTTCTTTTATTTGAGCCTGCCAGCTGGAAATGCTACTGATGAAGCAGAGGAGGAGGAGGAGGCCTGACAGCTCAGCTGGTAGCAGTTTCTTAGTTAAAGTGCAAGACAAGTGCAAAGTAAACTTAAAAAAACCCCAGATATTATGAGTGCTCCTGCTGCTGACACTGCCGGGGCATCATGAAAACTTCTCTGCTTTGACATGTTGTTGTGAATAACTCAACAACACATGAAATGTCATGCTGGCTCCACAGGTTCTCCCCCCTACAGAACAGAGGATTTTACTTGAGTTTTCTTGAAATCACTCATCAAATCTTGTGCTTTGATATCAGAAAACAAGTTAACCTGTCAAAAATCAGCTGAGGAATCCTAAAAACGTAAAGGGCAAATATTCACACCATGTAGTTGCAAAACAGTACACATAGGAAATAATGACACACTGTCTTATGACACATCGCATGTGTCAACGCATTGATAACAAATACAAGCTACTATTTACTATTTATTTACATCATATTTATTCTGACTTGGCCTCAATACCACGGATTTATTTGTGCACGACAAACTGAGGCTTTTGCTAATGCAATGTTGTGTCGCATATGCACAATTTCTGGTGAATGGGGCTGAAAAATAAATGTGACCTCAAAAGAAAATGTAGACAATTTTTATGCAAATGGCTGTAATGAAATTGGATTAGCTCTCAGTGAAATCTGAGCATGTCTGCTTCTGTATGCACATACTGTACCCACATAAAACACATAAACACATCTTTCAGCAACATTTGTGGGTTTTCCCCTCTTTGTTATTTTTACATAGAAAAACCCACAAAAACTAAACATTCGTTTTATGCTCTTGGAAGCAGCTTTTTCTCATTGAACAATTACAGTATTTCCACTCAGGTGCAGCACAGATTAGGTTTGTTGTTCCTATTAAAATAATTTAGAAATGGTATTTCAGAACTTATGCCAGAGGTGCAAAGTGACGGCAGCTGTAACTATTTAAAGACCGTTGCCTGCTGTAACTTGTGCACCATAAGCCAACAGACTGCTAACTGAAATCTTTACCAGCCTCTCCTACTCCGTTAAACGGTATTTTATCTTCTTTTGGGTTGGGTTGTAATACATTTTCCCCACTCAAGTCAGTCAATACACTGTTTGAAAGCTTCCATGCCGTCTTCTACTTCAGGGCAGCATAATTTATCTTCCCTGTGAAGACATTTTGTAAAAACAGCCAGACATCAGTTGATTTTGAGGACTAATTGGACCATTTAATGTTGGTTTTCCTGCATAGAGGTTAGTGGTTTGATTAAATGGTTAATCGAACCACTAACCTACAGTGGTGGTGTTCTGATCCCAGTTAGAAGCTGCAGAGCATCTCCTCCTCCTCTCTTCTGGTGCTAGTTGAGTAAGAGTTTTTCAAAACGTCTCAAAACCAAGGATTAGCAAGATTTATTGTAAGATAACTGCTTGAATAATACAAAATGTACACTCAGTGGACATATTATGGGATACCCCTTCTGATCCTGTGATCCAAATTTCGCAGCAGAAATCAAGACACAGTGGAACAGGCAACCTTTTTCTAATCTTCTGTAATTCATTGTAGTGAGGTAGTGGATTGTACTCCCAGTTTCCTGTACCTAGTTGACAGGAGTGGCAGTTGTTATGGTCTTCCACTGCTGTAATCTGTCTGCTTCAAGGCATGGTCTTCTGCATACCTTGGTTGTAACAACTGATTATTTCAGTTTCCGTTGCCTTCTTATTGGCTCAGACCTCTGATATCTGCAAGTCATTTTCACCGCAAGAATTTCAGCTTACTGAATATTTTATCTTTTTTCGGACCATTCTCTATGAACCCTCGAGATGGTTGCGATGTAAAATCCCAGTAGATCAGCAGTGTCAATGTTTTACAATGTAATTGCATTACAGTTGCAATTTGGTCGCTACTTGGATTATAAAGGTTTTCCAGTTATCTGCTCGCCGAATGGATAGAATGAAGAACGATATCAAACAAAAATGCTTTTTTCTTCCTGTGCACTTCCACTGCAATTATGTGGCAATGCATTACAGGTCATTTTAAGAAGTAGCAACAAAGTAATGTAACAAATTAGTTTCTCCAGTGAGTAATTAAGTAACATAATGTATTACTTTTAAGAAAAGTAATGAGTAATGTGCAATACATTACTTTACTATATTACTAGTTGCGCTGTGATTGACTGATTAGATATTTTTGTTAACAAGCACTTAAATAAGTGTAGCTAACAAGGCGGCTAGTGAATGTATATCTTCTGAATGTAGAGCGTTTACAACATAAGCTAACATCTTAAAGAAACACTTGTGAGTTATTAAAGTCCAGGAGTTAATGGAAATTTGTTCATCACTGACACTGAACAGGTGCCACCTGCTCATTTAATAACAAGATTGGACACAGAAAAGGAGCATAAGAGTTAATCATGCCTGCATGTTTGATGTCTGAGCAGGGATAAATGAGAAAAAAATATCTACAGGAGAATAAAAATATTAAAATATCAAAATGCCATAAATACTTGGACTGTCAGTGTGTTAAATTCGCCTCTCTTTTTCCTTTAAATAAAGAAAATTCCAGCATAAAGGATTTCATTCCTTCATATCATATATTAATATATTATATTTACTGTAGATATATTTAGACACCCCTCCCACACACAGCACATTCCTTCTGTTTGTATTTCTCCTAACCTCTAACACATTTGTGGTACAATTCCACATTAGTTTGAGCAGTATTTCCCCATTAAGCACGATGAAACCAATTTAAAGTCACATGTAAATTTGCGTTTGTAATCACAGTGTCATAATGACTGAAGCAAACGGACTTACAAGCAGAGCTCAGATGCACATTTTAAGAGCTTTTATTGAAACAGGATTCATAGGCAGAGAAACAGGTAAGTTAAATGCAGGTAAGATTTTTTTCCAGCACTGGGACTGAGCAGGAGGCCACCAGGGAACTGCCAGAGAAGAGAGGACCGGTAGAATTGGCAGATGAGAGCTGAGTCAGAATTGTTAGGATTGACTTCAAACCTTAGTAATGTTTCCCTTGTGACTGTCATGCGGGAGAAGCAGACAAGGGTTCCAGAAAGCAATACCGGTGGAGAGTGGGGCAGGCAGGTGACGTTCCAGGTGAGTTTGAATGAGAAGAGGAGACTAGCTTAGCTTGTGGGAAAGTCCTATCTTAATAGGTTAACAGCGAGAGATCCTTGAGAGCAAATGGAGTCCAGCCAAAGAAAGAACTATTGGCAGAGACAGCAAAACACAGGGAAATAACAGAATGTGCAAGCCAACCTCACTCATGAGTTGAGAGCCAAGTTACCACCACAATGACAACAGCAACAACCTGGCAAAGAATGAAGTGCTCAGCTGGTCTTTTATCCACAGAAGATAATAAGCTGATGAGAGACAGGTTTGCTGGCTGGCCTGAGGGCAGGAACTCCCCACCTCCGGGGGGGGGGGCAGGATTAAGCACCAGAGCCTGCACCTACTCCATCTGAGAGCAATTTAGAAAGCAAGAGAACAGGGAAAAAGTGAAACAAGAAGCGGAAAAGAAGCAGGTGTGCCGGGACCACAACACAATTATTTGTAACTAGCTTGAAACAATATAATTCAGCAGCCGTATAAAATATTGCTGCTGCTTTTCATGGTCAAATTTGATAGCAGCAGCCTTAACAAGTTCCTATGCTTCATTTATTCTTAAGCAGGAATTGCACTACTTGATCAGTAACTTCAGCTTCGCTTGCAGGTATGTCGTCGAGTGTTTCAATAATTTTCGACTATAATTGGCCGACAGCATCAACTTCTGCGTGATATTAAGAGGAGGGACACAAAGAAACTTTAATTTGCAGCTATGCTACAAAATCCCTGGGTGAAGTTTTAAATATTGAAGCCCATCCATCCTAATGTCATTCCGCTCTGTCAGCCACTTCAGTGTGAAGGTGGTTATCACCAATAATGTGCCTTTGTGTGTTGACAATTCATGAGATGTCCCATCAATGGGATTGAAAAGGATGACTGATCTCCAGTAATAACTAACCTTTCGCAGATTGATGGTCCTGATATCAGTGTGTCATGGAGTGGAAAAGCAAATTATGACTCTCAGCATATTGGGGGAAATTGGTGAATATGCACCTGGATGTGAGCGTCGTGTGATGATGACGGAGGGAACGCAGTTTGAAATGAGATGGCTGTTACAATTCTGGCTAGCAATGCCACCTTCACACTTTAACAGCTTCACTTCCATGCTAATGGAATAAGTGTTGGATGCATGCTATATTCTGCATTAATTTAACTCGGTGCCACAGCTTGTCTATGAGCAGTGGCAGTTTCACTAATGGAGGAGCAGCTCAGAGAGGAAAATTGGATCTGCAGTTTATCTGAACAGCACGATCCCAGAAATGTCCCCTTCCCTGCCAAAAAAAATGTATTAAATAAATCTTTTATCTTTTCAGTTGCAAACCACAACAGCGGGGTATGGTGCTAGATGTCTCGCGAAAAAGAAGAAAAAAAAATACCACATACATAATATAAATGTATGCCAACAGGGCTCTTTGAATATCGAGCATCTATATTATGGTTCATGGGTTATGTGTACAGTATACCACACTACTATTTGAGGAATCAAGAGTGAGAAAACAGGACTTTTTGGATTGGTAAAATGGCTGACAGGTGACATTTTAATTGTGTTTTCCAACTGTTGTAAGTTTATATTTGTAGAATGAGAGTCAGCTCAACCTAAACTTGATGATCTTTCATTGGACGCTTGAATAGTAAATGGAATTACAGGGAATGAACTTTTTGTTCCTTCCAAACACCCATTACTAGGAGTCTGGGCTGTAGGCATAATGACTAGAAATAATCGACAAACTTCATTATTTTGGGCTCACTCTTGCTACAAACCCACCACTCGCTTATAGGAAACGGCAGTAAAAACCTTTTTTCCACCTGAGAGAACGGAATCATCTGCTCCTGCATACTGGGACCATAATCAAAATAAGATCACACTGATCATTTTCACACGTTATGGTAGATGGGCTTTGGCCTTTTAAATCTCTCACTTCTCTGCTTTACTCCACAAACACAGCTTTGTATACTCACTCAATACAATGTAGCTGCAGAACATGCAACTACTGAAACGTCTGAATTTCTGGGTCAGACACTGTAATCCTTATGAGTAATTTATTTTACAAATGTTATTTCAGAGATATTTCAGAGACTGAGGGTAAGAAGAAAATGAGAAAAACATGAACAACATGCATGCACTAAAAATTTTAATTTGTGCTATTCCTGTTTACAAGACACATACATATCAATTACACATTGTAGGTGTTCATAACATGGTATATAGTTGTTGCACACAATGGCTGATTATACAATACTGAAAGCCATGAAAATGCAATCACAGTTCTCTACACACAGCAGGTAACTTAATGTAGAAATTCCTAATTGGCTGAAAATAGATTTTATTTGAATTTCAACAATGTATTTGCATTAAATTTCTAAAGTCAATGCCTCAATAAGACACAAATTAGTCGCTAAAATTTGGCTGGTATCTAGTCTGTGAACATTCCTCCTCACAGGAAAACTTACACTGTTAATTTCCAGTCATGAGGGATTGGCAAAACCTGCTGTACAGAAAGTGGCCTAGAATTAATTGGCATCCAACATGTTGCTAAGCAGCTGGAGGTGTGTTAGCAGGCACTAGTGCAGGCAGCAGATGTGGACTGGGACTCACTCAGGCAGCAGCTGCTCTAATCCCTAAATTTGTGGGGTGACCTTTCTTTCCTCTGCAATCATTTTAAAGTCAAAATCAAACATGTATCTCCAAAACTTTTTTTTAAAAAACACCTTCAGTTGACCTGTTTAAACTAAAATTCACCCAATACAGCATTTAATTGAAAAACATTAAAGCTTTTTATGCCTTTTATGTTAGTGTCTCTATAGAGAGGAATAGTCCAACCTATACTGTAGGTTGCGATACCTGTTTAAAAATAATAAAAATGTAAATAAAAGTATTGTCTTGGCATGGTCAGGGAGCTTTCATGCCTCAGTGACCCCCCAAGAGCTATATTCAGTTTTCACAAAGGTTGAAGAAAAAAGCCAGATGGACCTAATCTAGTCCTCCAAGCTGGAGGTTGGGCATTGAGTTGTCACCCCTATCATGTAAAGAAGATCCATTTGCTACAGAAACATCCATTCCTGCATGAGACAACCAATAATCTATTTCAGAAAAAGCAGACTTTCCAGTATTTGAAATGTTTGGTGTCCCAGCTTCACTATTTGCAAATATATTTTAAAATATTTAAACAGCTTCTGATCTATAAACTGATGCATAAACTGCTGTTAAAAGGTAGCCAAGGATGTATTAATGGTTTTTCAATCTAAAATAAAAACTTACCTTGGTAAAGATGCTGTTAAAAGAAGTCTTTAAGTGTGTTAATGTTTGCGAGAGGCTCATCTAAACCTAAACCCTGCAAAATGTGAGTTTGCCAAGGCTACCTTGACTTACTTAGGCTAACAGGTTGGTCAGGTTGGTCAGGTTGGCACTGGTAAAGTATGCCCAGTTAAGATAACTGCCACTGTAGAGTTCCCTGTTCCTACAACTGTACCAAGCATGAATTATGTTATTCTCTTTGTCTGACAGGCTATTATAGAATTTTCAGTCACACCTGAAAAGTGTCATGGTAAGCTGTGTGTGGCAGGCAGAGTTGTGAACCCAATATGCAGACTCACAGGCAGGACTGCACTCAAAACAGTTTTATTGCTAAGCTTGCAGAAAACAGGTGAAGTGAGCATGAACTAGGAATTAAGCAGAAACTTGGAAATACTAACTGCAGAATTATGCAGGAAACTTCTAAACAGACAAGACACACAGTTAGAGGGAGACTGCATTACTGGACAGAAGGAGATACAGACATTATATGCACAAGAGTGTTAGGGCAAGGAATCAAGGCAGAGAGGAAACACTTGGGGAACATGGCTGGACATAATCTAACTGAGAGGGGGAAACAAAACTGAACATGATGCACACAGGATGAGAGACTGTCAGAATAAAACAGGAAACATGAGAAACACACACTGAGACTCAGACTGAGACGAGAGAGCGAGGGATACAGACAGCGAGAGAGGGAGAATAGAGGAACCAGATAGAAACAGAGACAGAGAATGGGGAACAGAAGGGCAAATAAGCATGGAGACAAGACTGACATCACATGGCATCTACTGACATAGATAACACAGAAAACTAGACACAAGAAGATGGGGAACACCGAGGGACAATTACTCAAACCTAAACACGCTTAAAGCATAAGGTAAATGAAACCATGAAACGAAGAAAAACATTGAATATTCAAACATTATAAAGTCCAGAAACCGAGAACCACTGGGTCAGCGACCCAGGACCATGACAAAAAGAGTTTGGTTTGGTAATCAGAGTGTGAGCAGGCTGTTCAAACTATAAAAGTTCTCCTTTGTAGTTCCCCAGTGCTAGATACAAAGTTTCCCACACCATCCAAGTTGGATGTCGACGCTTGTGGTACTGGTACTGTTGTTTTGTAACAGGAAGATTCCTCTGGCATTGAGCACTCACAATCAAAAAGGAGGTCCTCATCATGCTCTGGGCCCTTCAGCATTTTGAGGCTTATGTCAGTTCAATTCCACAGCCAGTGACAGTATATAGAGATCACAACCCCTTATATTTCAGATGTATAACAGCAATAAATGACTATTGTGCGGGGCTCTCATACCCAAGACAATATAGAAATCTATTGCAAAGAGGGCCACGACAGTACTGTGGCCGATGCCCTTTCACATGTGGCTTAGGATGACACCAGTATGGCCATTAATCTTAAGGGGCATGGTTTTACAGGTAACTCTCATTGCTGTTGTCTTCTAGTTTATGTGCGTGGGTATGGGTTTGATTTGTGTCTGGAAGTTCTATGGTTCTTCCATTAATGACAGACACAGGATACCTCCTCAGTTTATAAGCTCTCTGGCTCTCTTGCCCTCTCTCACCACCAGGAATTCATATTGGACCCTATATTATTAATATTGTTTATAAAAGATGTTCATTGTGTCCCTCATTGATAGATGAAAAGATAACCTGCTTTTTTTTCTCTTTTTTTTCTTTTTTATGTTAATCCAGAAGTTCTGAAAATTTATGAAACATTAAAAAAGTAATACAATGAAAATTTGGGGCATTAACCTGGTTTTTACGTGCTGTTCGGTGTCAATTTCGCTGACCAAGAACACCATCTTTGAGACGTGGAATGTCAAAAAATGTAACAAAGTTTGGCTGCTAGTCTGTTCTTGACATCACTTCCATTTTTGTACATTCTCAGATCAATGTTGACATGATTGCTCTGTTCCAGTCGTTTTCTTTCCCACTTTCTCTGAGCAAATCAGCCTCCATTCTGTGTGCTTTAAATCTCAGTGCTCTTCTGTCTTTCTGCCTCCTCCCTATCACCGTGGTCTCTCAGAGACCCATTCAAGCCTTCATCTTCCATCGAGTGTAATCACCATGTAGCTTAATTCAATTCAGTTCAAATGATCTCTCCTCATTGAACTATCAGCAGAAATGCAAGAGTATAATATCACCCTACTTGGAACTGGTGTGACCAGATAGACGCAATCCAGACAGAAGACTGACAGACTGACGAGTGAAGAGATGCTGTTTTAATGTCGTCCATACAGAAGGTGTAGCACTCATGCTATTAAAACTGGCACAAACAAGCACTGTTAGCCTGGTAGTCCCTTGGACTAAAGAATTATTACCCCAGCCTATAGAACCAAGAAAAAGCAGATCATTCTGTGCTAAACATCACCAGTTGTTCATTGATACCCTTAGGGTAAAAAAAAAAAGCTAAAAGAAAACAACCTCTTAACACTGAGGGAAAATCTTGTCTGATCTAAAGTTTTCATTCTAATTCAGATATCTGATGGAGCTGAAAGCAAAGACAGGGTGGACTGGGACTGATTTGTTTTGATCTTGAATGAGGTAATTACATCTTACGCCCTCGTGCCTCAGTTTCCAGGTTGAATGGGTCACCTACCATCTGCTTACGCTCAGAAGACTCTCTGCAAAGAACAAAATCTCCCGTTTTGGGAGACAGTGATGCACACTTAGCCAAAAAAAAGAAGAAATTTGGGCCAACTGAGGTGTTTTGAATTTCTAAGTCACTGTCTGTGTTAGGTTCAGATTTAACACACTGTGCAGCAACAACATTGCTATTTTTGATATATTTAATTATTTCATGTGTTCTCATGTGTCTCTGTGTGTCTACAGGAACCCACTTTGGATTCCCTGTTTTATCTGCAGTCACTCTATCATCACTTCTGGCTAAATATTAAGCACACATCCACTTTATGGTTCTGTCAGCTTATATTTTAGAATGCAACGTGAATGGGGCAAGGTTTTTTTCTTTTTGTTTTTTTTATTGCTGCTTCAACATGGTACTATTTAAATTAGGGGGTGGATGGTGGGGAAAAAAATTGTGTAACATTTAAAAAGGAATAAGAACCCACATGCACTCATATAGTTTGTCACGATCCTGGGTCTTTTGACCCAGCATTTTGAGTTTATGTATATTTATGGCTTATGTTTAGTTTTTAGGTTTTCTAAGTTCTTTTCCATTTTTGCCTAGGTTGCTTGTTATAGTTATTTTGCAGTTTCCCCTTGTGTCTTGTACCCCTGTGTTTAGTCTCCCTTGCCCTTCATGTGGTTCATGTGTCTCGTGTCTCTAGTTGTTAAGTTCATGTTGTCAGGTCTGTGTCTCATGTTTCCTGTTCTATTTTGTAGGTCTTGTGTTCAATGTGTTTAGGTTTCCACTTCCCCTGTGCCGTTGTTATGTATATTCATGTCAGCTGTTCCCTCATGTGTCTCCACTCCCCTTGATTACCTCCTGTGTGTATTTAAGTCCTCCGTCTCCCTTTGTTCTTTGTCAGGTCGTCCGTCATTCTCTACGTTCATGTCCAGGTCTGTCATGCCATGTCCGTATTCATGTCTAGGTTTTTTCATGTTCAGTTCTAGTTTTCCCAGTTTAGGTTTATG
>VVHJ01000392.1:20438-30617 GCA_015107715.1 Tylochromis polylepis | reverse complement strand
TTCAGAGGTGTAAGCATCACAGCAGATGCCTTTGTGTCAAAGTAACTGAGGATAAAACAGAAAAACATGGAGATTTTCCTGGCCTGGCTTTTTATAGCAGATAACCGCCTTAAAAATATTCTGCAGTAGATCAAAAACGGAAGAAAACCATGAATCAACATATGAACATTACCTGATGCTGCTGAAGTGAAGCAGAGCAAAGTCAGAGGTTTTATTAGAGACACAGCTAAGCAAGGGAAACTGTTCTTGAAGTACACAGAGAGAGAGGAGCTGTGCAGGAAGTGTGATTTTATCGCGGTGAAAGCAAAACAGCAAAAGTAAGAGGGAATTTTAACGACGATATTTATCAAATGTGAAGCGTAGTTTGGATCTTCTTTTGCTGCTGGTTCAGTGAATTTTGGTTGGAGAGTGACAAAACCTGCAGCATCAGAATCTGTGAGTGTCGGCTTTCAGCCCTGATGGCGTGTCCGTGTGCGTGGCGTCGGGTGAGAAAGCCGACATCTCCCAGATTCTGATGCGTCTGGTCCGCGCTTTGTGTTTACGTCTTTGTGTGGAATCTGTTTACCTGCTCTCGTTTGCTGTTTTAGCTGTTTGGTGGTTGTTGAAATGAAAGCTTTAACCTGAGATTCTGGCGTTTCTGGCAAAATACATTTATATTAGGGCTGTCAGCAGTAACGCACGCTTTAACGCGAGTTAATCCATCTTCACAATTAACGCGATTAACAGTTTTAATGCAGTTAACCCATCTGGAGCGCAGAATGGACAAACTTTGGACAAACTGTCCAAAGTTTGACAGAGACATTTCAGGGATTTTGAGTCATTCTGTGCTCCACATGGGTTACTTGCGTTAACACGTTAATCGTGATGACGGATTTTAACGCGTTAACGCTGAAAGCCCTAATTTATATTTAAAAATCGATTCAGGATTTAATGAATCGATATCGCGTTATTCAAGCTAAAATTTATTTGAATCGGAAAATCGATAACTGAAACCCACCCCTAATAGCTAATGTCTGACAGCCAAAAGCTTTCATTCATCCACCTCAGAGTCAAAACTGAGCGTTATCAGAGTGCATGCACCAGCAGACTTACCTTAACAAACGAGGTGGAAGGGAACGTGGCGAAATCAGATGAGACTCGAGCTCCGGGCTGCAGGTTGACGACGTGTTCTGCTACCTCGTCCTGACAGAAGCAGAAGAGATGAAGACTGTAAGGTGAGTACTTCAGGTGCAGCATCAGTAAAGTTTTAATGTAACTTTTGTGCTTCGCAGCTTTGTGTTTTGTTTGCACCTTCAGTCTGTCCAGAGTGTCGTTCAGGGACTGCAGTCTAGCTGTCTGTTCCAGGAGCTGAGCACCAGGGGTCACTGCAGGGCAACGAAAAAAAAAAAAAGAGAAAATCTCTGAAATTAGTGCCCAACAATCAGTTCTAAATGTTTGCACATGATATCTGGTGTAATTAAGTTAAGAGCATCTAGGATTCTATAAATTTAGCAAACAATACATGAGCAAATATTATGAACCTGCCTTAGCCTACAGAAATGGGAAAATGCCAGTTTAATCAAAATGATTACTCTTGGAGGTGAAATTTGGCACAATGAGATATCATGTAGGACAACATTTCTGTTTTCTTTTGACATTAATGACCACATTTAGAAAATGTTCTTCACTCAACTGAGTCATTCAGTCTTCACTGTGCTGCTTTTGACAATTTACTCTTTACTTTTAATATTGTAAAGCACTTTGATTTCAAACATGCCATATAAATACAATTTACATACTAAATTCGCTTGCTGTAAAATACATTTTTAATCAGCTTCAAAGTGTCAGATATTTATGAATTCCTTCCCTTGAGGAAGTAATGTCACATACCAGGAGATTTTCCAGTGACATCCACCACCTTGACGTTGGCACTCATTTGCAGCAGTGTCTCCAGGAGCTGGTCGGTCTTACGGTAGAGGGCGCTGGAGAGCACTTCAGGACGTCCGTCTTTGGAGGGAAGCTTGGTCACATTGAGAGGAGGCAGAGAGGCGAGCTGAGCACGCATCTTCTCCGCCTGTTAGAGAAACCATGTTGCTGGTGAATAAAAAGTAAATGCCACAGAGACCGACAGGCTGGCAGTGCAATTAAAAGCATTCTTTAAATGGAGGCTATTGTATTGTAAACAGGAGATACCAGTACAGAGGAGCTTAAAGTTAAACATTTAAGAACATGAGGATTTAACAACTTAATCCATCTAATTTTAGGTATGGTGATCGTAATCCAAAAAGCCCAAAACCATGTGGAAGTCAAGGTAAAATCTCAGCTTTGAAAATCTAAAAAACAGGGTTTTTTTATGTGTTTGATGAAGGAATAATTTCACTCTTCAGTTAATTGTGTAACTCCTGCCGGTTCTTTGACCTCTAAAGTGTCAACAGTGTGACATCACCGCTGCATGCTGAGGTGGTGGAGAGACGTTCGTTACCTTCAGCCTGTTGTTCTCGTTCTTCAGGTGTTTGATGCAGAGCCTCTGAGCTTCGATCTGCTGAGTCAGCAGAGGCGAGTCGATCACTTGAACACCCGATCCAGAGCCGACACCTGACATCATGTTCGCTGTGAACGATAACAGGAACGCCTTATGAGTATTTGAGTGGACCCAAAGCTTTATTTAAACCTGAATGTCTGCAGTATTTTCACATTCATTTGACCCTCCGACCACAGCTTTGCACTCTCGTCTTCAACATTTAGTTCTGATGAAAAAGTCAATAATCCTCTTGCATGCTCGAGGTGCCAAGCGATGGAAACAAAAGATACATTTACTTAAGTTCTACACTTAAATTTAATTTGACTTCTTATTTCACTGAATTTATCTGGCAGATGCCGTTCCTGTGCATACTGACTGACTATCATACAAACATTGTGCATAAATAATGAGCAGACGTCCTTAAAAACATGAGACTTCCTGCAAGTTTACTAAGACTTTTAGATACTGAGTACAACACAAACAATATGGGTACATTTTTCTCAGTACCCTTTCTGTTGCTGTTCGATCCACCATCAGATTATTTATTTTTATTTAATTCAAAGCCATTTCTTGTGCTACAACTTCCTGGTTTAGTTGTATGATTATCTGTAGTGAAATGATTTGTTTTCCGACACCTTGGGAATTTCCGGACCTGCAGATACCCTCAATAAAACATGCGTGTCATGTTTAACTCCTCTCAAATCATGCAAGTGAACCACTAAAATTGAAAAAAAGAAGAAAAAAAAATAGCATGCATCATCACAACAGATGCCAATAGAAACAAGTAGATACCTTTCTGTTCCTCTGAAGAATGAGTAGGTGAAATAAGAGGAATTAAAGAAGAGTTATACAGAGAGAAAGAGAGACATTGGTTGTTGAGTAAAGGTATAAAACTGGAGTTAAAATGATGATAAATAACCACAAAATTCAATCATCCAGTCTGATTGTCAGGTAGGTTAGTTAAAGTGGGAATTTATCTATTAGCAGAAACCCACCAAACTGAGAGCAGCTGGAACATCTTAGAGCTACAGCTGTGTTTATGCAGCTGCTTCACTCACCTCCGGCTATTCCTGTGACAATGGAAGCGATTCCTGACGGCCCGCTTCCTCTCAGCCCATCGATGGTCATCTTTGATTGGCTGTTGATTCTCTGCTTCAGCTCGGCCTTCTCCGACTCTAGCTGATCGATGTCGGCCTGCAGAGCGTCCATCGTCTCCTCGAACTCTCTGCGGAGGAGAGGACAACGTCACACAGCTGTAGATCTCCTCAGTAATCTACATCACGGACTTGTTCTTCTTCTTACTTCTCCTTCTTCTTCAGCAGAGTCTGGGCTTCATCCAGTCGAGTCTGGATCTTCTCAACACGTTCGTCTGCATCTTTGGATGAACTGTCCAGCTTCTTTTCTAGCAGGCTGAGACGTACGTTCGCCTCGCTCAGCTCTTCTCCCTGAAAAACAAAACAAAACACACAAGCCCACGAAATCAAAACACTGTGCCTCTGCAGAATTTGTTACTTTTCTTCAGATATTTTGGAGCAGATTCCCTCAGTGTAGACAGGTGTGAACACCGATTTAAAACCAGTTCAGAAAACACAATTACACAATAAACTCCAGATACAGATGCAGATGAACATAAACCATCTTCCATTTCAGCTGCATGAACTCTATCCTGACAAATGATTGAGCAGCTCTGTGTTTATTATGGTTTTATTCGCAGTGAATCTGCTGCTTCTTTCTACCTTGATCTTGAGAGACTTCTTCAGCTCCTTGATGACCGTCTCTCTGTCCTCCAGCTTCAAGCCGAGTCCTTCTGCATCTGTGATTTCTGCTCGAAGAGCTGCTGCTCGCACTTCTACTGGCGGAGGGTTCTGGAAGAAAAACGGAGTAATATGAAAAGAATATTCTGGGTCCATGAAGCCAGACCTAAAATACTGACACACCTTCACAGTGGCCCCACACTGAGCTAATTACCTTGTTTTGAGGCTTCTCTGAGTCGTACTCTCCCTCCTGCATAGCAGTCGCCATCTTGTTCATGGTTGCTATGACGATGCTACAGGACTGTCGCAGATACTCGTAGGGGTTGGCACCCTGGGATCCATAGATCTGAAAATGAAAGCATGATTGTCCAGAAGGCTGTCAAGTCAGTGGTCCATAAACGTGTACAATCCATTAGTGCTTAGACACACAACAAAAGTCAAAGTGCATGAACTCCTTCCATTAACAGCTATTAACACCATTTTATAATAGTTACCGTTACATAATCACTTTCTCAGCTCACATCGAGTTCATTCAAAAAAAATTGCTGACTCACAAAACGTAATAATTCCCGCTGAAAGATGAATTCTTATGGAAACTGTTGTCGCTGTGTCACAATATTTTTTCATTTTCTGGCCACAAAGTAAATATTCTGCTATAAAAGAATCGATATTAGTTTTCATTGTCAGCCACAATCCTGAATTACAAATGACTAATTTACTCTTTACATTCCTGAAGCTAAACAGAGTCCTGCATATATGTCCTGGTCAGGTCACGTGAGCCTGTATCAGTCAAGTATTAATGTACGTACTTGTTCTCCAGCTTTAAACGCCACGTCCTCCAGTTTGACGGCCGACAGCCCCTCCTGTTCACCGAGAGGTGACATCATCTGAGCTCCGGCTGCTGCCACTTCCTGCAGGACTGCCACCACCCAGGTCAGGTGTTTCCTGCAGTCTGAGAGGGTGTCTGACACCTGTTGGGTAAAAAGGTAGGATACAAAGTTACTGTGACTCACACCAAAGATCTGGTTTTTTTGTTTTTTTTAAATTGATGGTTTGGTTACCATGGTTACCTGCTGTCCGAAGCTAAGTGCCACTGGGATGCCGGGTGCGTCAGTTCCAGGCATTCTGCGACGGATCTTCTTGCAGAACTGCCTGATGTCGCTGCAGGATGTCTCCAGATCCTTTAGCAGCACGGCGAGGTCAGCTTTCTCCTGACCCGCGTGCAGGAACGCCCGCAGACGACCCACCTCCACAGCCATGCAGTCCAAGGCACTCTGGGTAAACTGCACATGAGCATAAGCCACGAGTTACCAGTGAAGTCCATGTTCTTTAAGCAGCAGAAACAGAAGCATCTTAATAAAAATACATGGAAAAAGATTGAGACAAAGCTGGTCTGAGGGCCGATGTAGTTTATAAATTTCCTACAGATTCCTTGGAGACTGCAGGTGATGTTGGTACTCACTCTGATGTGATCAGCCAGCTGCATGGTGCAGTCCTCATTCTGATCTGCCAGGTGGATGCTGTACAGGTGCTGAAAAAGGACAAACATCATTAAACAAGCAGTAGGAGTCTAAATTGTATGTTTTCATCATAATGCAAATGAATTTTGTAATAGAATACAGGAAAATATACTATAACAATGGAAATTTGGCAGAATATTGGACATTAAATACATTATGTTTTAATAAAACAGTTATATTACACTGCAATAATCATGCATTAACTTTGTTTGTGTGTACCTGATAATATTTAATGGCCTTGGTGAGCGGCTCCACATTGACCGTCTCATCCAGCTGGTCTTTGTGCAGCAGGTCAATAAGGAAGTCCAGAGATCGCTCATGGACGCTCATCTCCGGGTACAGAGAGCCGATCTTCTTATAGACCTCCACGCTGCACTGAGCCAGAGCTCTGACAAGCACAAGAAGAGCGTATGCAGGAACAAGAAGGAGTTATTCTAATAATAAGCAACCCCTGAAAAATTTCTTTCTTTGGAAGCAGTGAAACACAGTATCAGGCACAGGGCATTCACGCTGAAAATACAACAGAAACAGAGAGAAATGCATCAGTCGTCTCTCTCAGGCTATCCTATCAGCTGTTTATCTTTAGTTTAGAGTGTGTGGTGAAACTTACTGCTCGTATTTGTGCAGCGTGGCCTGCAGCAGACTGAGCGAGTAGACGAGACCACCCGCGAAGCTCAGCTGCTCACCTAAAGCTCCCTTTAAGCCGGCTCGCTCCACGCAGTTTTCATTCAGGTCAAATTTCTCCTGTGCCTGTTTGCTGATTAGCTCGGCCTAAAAGACACATAAACGGGTACAAAGACATGTTTAAACCTCATGAAGAAGTCTCTTCTTCCTGTTTACAAAAGATGGAGTGACTTTTACCTTGCAGATGAGTCTGGGGATGAGCAGCAACACCAGGATGCAGTCGTGGTCTCCACCATGACGGAGGAAGGACTCTGGCATGAAGGAGGTCAGAAGAGAAACGTGTCTGTTGGCCTGACCCACCTCCATCTTCCTCAGCTCCATCTCAATAGCCTAAAAACACACAAACACAGACATTAGTAGTTTTGTTTAGCTCCAAAGTTAAAATCAGAAGTTTTGATTTAAAACTTCTGAACACAAAGGCAACCTAAAGCCATGTGAAAAGAGGATGAGAGCTACTTCTTATTCAGACCAAAAACCTGTTATTGTTTCTGACCTTGGCGTAGGCCTTCGTCTCTGCAAATTTAATCTTGAAATCAAACATCTCTGCTGGCGGCTGCTGCTGCAGCTCTGCTGAGGCTTCCTGCTGGCTGGTCAGCTCTCTGTTCACCTCCTGCAGCAAACACATGAGAACAATCATGACTGACTGTAGGACACCAACACGCAATTAACAGGTTAGACGTGAAAACACGTTTTACACATTTCCACCTGTAGGTGAGCTGTGAGCTCGCGGTACTTCTTGATGGTCTGCTGGTAATCGGCTACGGTCTCCTGTGCGGCTTCAACTCGTTTCTCTGCCTCTCGGACTCTCGCTGCTCCCAGATCCAGCATCTCCCTCAGCTCCAGCTCCGTCTCTCTGGCGTTCTCCTGCAGCTCGTCGTTCATCTCATTTATAGCTTCCTGCAGGACGGAGACAATCACAAACAATCAGGGCCACCTCCTGTTTTTTAAATTAGATTTTTGAAATCTGTCATTGTTTTTCTAGATCAACTGATTTTCGTGGGATAATGAGATTTTGCAGCTGGTATTATTTTATGTGTCTAGCTTTCATCACTCCTGTTTCGTTTATTCTTGGAAAAAAAACAACATGCAATTTTCGCTAAAGTTTCACTAAACTGGGATCTGTTTCCTTGTAAATTTACATGATGGTGCAATAACCTGAAATACTTTCAGACACTTTTGTCATTCTTTGATGACAGGCACAAGACAGACTGGACGAGTTTCTTGCGTAGGACCATTTGATCATTGGTCGAGGTCAGTGCACACCAAAGGAGCACTTTAATCCAACAAAAGCTGCAGTGATGACAAACACCAGAGGGCACCAAATGCATATTAATGACCCCGGCCCCATATTATTAATGAAATGAGTCAGCAAACAGCGGCACTTCAATTTTCCTTATTCATATAAATGTATGCAGGTGGGCCAGTCTGAGCAGTAAACTGAGATAGTGAGAAATAAATCGGTGTTTATGGACTCGAAATCACTTTGGGGTTTTTATTAACCTGCTCAGTTTGTCGCCATGTTTGTTTTGGGTGATTCTCACTCACCAGATCGGTGACTGTCTCTCTCAGTTCCCTGACTTTCTCCTCCAGGTCCAGGTTCCTCTCTGTCAGAGTCTCCACCATCTCCTCTGCGCCTAAGGCTGCATCCACCTGAAACAGAGCACATGTTGCTTTTCTGCTGTTATCCATCCCACAAATTTAAAGATCACGGGCCTGGGGGGAGCTACCTTTCACTTCCTCTATAGTGTGACAAGTCAGAAAAGATGCAGCTCAGCCATAAGGTCCACTGACCTGCTCTTTCAGCTCGTCGATGGTCTTTTCTGCCGCTTTCATCTCTTCCTGCAGTTTCTCTTTCTGGCTTCTCAGAGAGTCAAGCTCCACATTCTTCTTCTCCATCTGCTTCTGCAACTTCACATGTTCCTGCTTCTCTGACGCAGACAGGTCACGCATCCTGGACGCAGAAAATACGCATCAGTGGTTTGGAGCTCGTAAAGTTCTGAATTAAAGTTTAGTTCAGTACAATCTTTCATGAAGAAATAGCAGACCTACCTGACCAGAGCTTCCTTCAACCTGCCGTTCTGCTCTTCCAGCTGTTTCACATGATAACTGGAGGCAGCACCATCTGAGCCTGACAGAAACCCAAAAACAAACGAAAAAAATAAAGCTCATCATTAAAGCCTGAAAACTTTTCATTTTACTCTAAATTTATATACTTTTACATACTTTAAAAGCCAGACTCAAACTTCAGTATTGGTATTGATGGTTCATATCCATCAGTGACATTTATCTCTCACTGCTGTAATCACTGCTGATTAAACTACCAACATGCCCTGATTTAACAGAAGTGTGGCCTGCATGTGTATAAGAACAACAACGAATGCAACGATAACATCAGCTCTTCAGCACCTTTCTCCTCAATCTCATGCTTGAGGATCTCCAGGTCCATGGTGAGCTCATCCACTTTCTCCTTGAGGGAATCCACCTCCAGCTGCAGAGACTCAGCTCTCTCCTCAGCCATCTCCTTATCCAGCGTCGCCATCTCAATGGCATCCGCTGTGTCTGACATTTCCTCCATGTAACGCTCCTTTGCCTCCAGAGCTTCTTTAGCCTCCTACACAGAGAAAAGCTTAGTTTTAACAAAGTATTAAATAACTGTATGTTATTTAAACTGCATGCGACTCATATTCTTTTCCCCCTAATTTAAAGCCAGTTATAAACTATATTTGCAAATACATTTGTTTTTGTTGCTGCTCTTTAACCTCGAAAAAAAAAAATCAGATCATTTAATAATAATTTTACAGGAAGTAAGAAGGTATGTGGCAGCCAGGTGCTGTTAATCAAACATACTTGATTAACTAATCATCAGCAGATGTAAACACTTTTATAAACAGGTGTAGGGTGTAGTGTCTTTTTACAGTGACTGTGCAGACCTTCATACACACATTTTGTAAAAACTATACCCAAAAAAAATCTGCAAAAAGGTTGGGATGAGTTTAGGCCCAATAATCTCAAAACCTACAGACTTAAAATAAGCGTGTGGAGCAGTCAAAAGGCCATGAGCCAATGAACTTGGAGGACAACAGCTGGAATAAGGTCTCAGCAAGGGCATAAGCAGCAGCCTGGCCTAGTAGGGCTTTCTAAGTAATTAATAAGATTTTAAAAATGAATCGTAGTTAATTTGGAAGCTAATGAAAGAATGCAATTGCTGGCTAGTTTTTGTTAGCGGTCAAACTGCTGCAAAAATTTCAAGTATGAGGAGGTCAGTCAGCTCCATCTGGTATAGAAAAACACAAACACTAGTGATAATCTGCTTTTTAACACTTTTCAGCTGAGCCTGAGCATCTACACTGCATCCCCTCCCTCCTCCTCCATCTGTGGCTCCTTACCCTCTTGGCCTCCTTGAGTTGTTTCTGCAGCTCGGCCTGCTGCTCTTGCATCTTGGTCTTCCACTCCTGCAGCTGCTCCAGCTGGATCTTGTGCTTCTCCAGCTCCTTCAGTTTGGCTTTGTCCTCCGTGCGCTTCATCTTCAGGGTCTCCAGCTTCTCCTCCAGGTCCTTCACTTGATTACGCAGCGCCTCCTCCTCCTGGGTAACAGTTATGTGGACAAGATGAAGGGGAAAAGTGAGATTTCAATAAACACATATTTAAAAAAGGCAGCCACTCAAACTTGCTCAATTTCTTCCTTTTTTTTTTTTTTTTTTTTTTATGAATACTTTTTTTT
>VVHJ01000386.1:18024-35865 GCA_015107715.1 Tylochromis polylepis | reverse complement strand
GTGTGTGTGTGTGTGTGTGTGTGTGTGTGTGTGTGTGTGTGTGTGTGTGTGTGTGTGTGTGTGTTTGCATTTATGTATTTTCCAACTACTCTGTGTGAAAATATAAATAACTACCTTGGCGGTGTGTGCAGTGTAATCTGCTCCCAACAGGCTGGATTCCCACTGTGAGAAAGACAGTATATTGTTCCTGCAGCACTACAGATAACAACTCATTAGCATACTGAATCATTTGGCAGCAAGAGCCACTCTGCCACCCATCTGCACTGAGCTGATAAACACACACATGCACACCAGCTCTCTCTCTCTCTCTCTCTCTCGCTCACACACCCACACACACACACACACACACACACACACACAGATCCATGCACTGGGCATAAGCATACACACAACATTGCTCTCACAAACACAAACACCCGCAACAATCTTCCTCTCATTCGCTCTCTTTCAATCCCTGTACACTCCCTGTATCCCTCTCATTTGTGAGTCTGTGTCTTTTTGGAGAGTTAGGAACACTGGAGCAGGTAAATGTTTGGCAGGCACTAACCCAGAGAGCCCCTCCGCAGAGTCCCAGCACAGCCAGAGCACAGCACAGGAGAGGTCTCCAAACACCTGGATGTCTCTGATGCTCTCTGGAAGCAATTATAGCTTTCAGAAATGTCTAAGTGCTGATTCTGTTGTAGCAGTGGTGGCACAGCCCACTGCGAAAAGTTATGGAATATAGGGAAGCAGACTTAAGCTACACCTACAAAGCTAATTTGTTTATTAATGAACACAGGCTGGGGAGCATAACTTCAATAAGTAAAGAATTTACGGGCGGTGGAGCCTCGATCAGTGCGGCTGTTTCACAGCATGTACAGACACAGCAGCAGACAAACGAATGCAGTGGAGGCTGTCAAAACCACTTTCACAATGGCAGGATATCCTGAAGGTCACTGAGCCATGTTAACCTCCACAGGAAGTTGTCACTTGGTGGGAGGAAGAGAGGATTCCAGCATTCATTGGAGGAGTTTCTCTGAGGAGGGCTGGGTTTAACTATAAACTGAGCAGATATGGTGGGAAACAGCTGCAAGGAATGTCATTATAGGAATTAATCACTAACGTTATGCAGCTCTTAAATATGGTGTAAAATTTGGAAAATATTTCACATAGTATGAGAAGGGCCACAAGGCTACAGTATGAACTCAGCTGGCTTGAAATGCACTGCAGTCGACCTACAACATGTTTGAGTAAGATCAAATATACAAGACTTTTTCTCTGTTTGTTTTATTCATTTTTTTTAATATAAAATTCATCAATTTAACATTGGATATATTTATAGATACAGCTATCATACAACAAATATGTCATTACCAAACGTACAATGTCCCTTTACTGCAATTCATAAAATACCATAGTTACCAAAGGTACCAATATAGGCTACTAGGTCCTGCTGAAAAAGCGACAACAGTGAGCAATACATAAGTGTCTTTGTCAGAAAACTGCTGGTGTTCTTATGATATTAACACTGTGTGGTGATGGTGTGTGTGTCTGTTTGCGGGTATGTGCGTGCGTGTGTGTGTGCAATCCAGGTATTAGTCACGTTGCGGAGTCCTAAATCTGTTTATACAGTCAGATTATTGGCATTTCCTTTCCTTAGGAGAACAAAAGGCACGTCTCCATTAAGTGCATCATTAACTTCTAAAATGAAGACAAGTTTCAAAGGAGAGTAAGGGTTAAGGTTGGAGAAGCTGGAACTGCTATTAAGGTTAGAATCAGCTTCCCGGAGGGCTGTCACGATCTGAGACTGCTTTAGTACACGACTACTGTGCTTAGGAGAATTTGCAATATTATTAGTTTTGCAAGATGTTTAAATTTGGTATGACAATAATAGTACTTTCATACTAATTAATCTTTAATTCTGATCATTGTGTTTTTTGTTTCCTTTTTTTTTTCCAAATTAATTGCATTCAAAATGCTAGCGGAGAGAGAATCTGTAACTATACCTGTACAAAAGTGTTCAAAAAAAGAACAATTACATAAAGCCTCGTATGCATATTAACAATAAGATATCAATAGTCAATACCAGTATGTGGTGACACAGCCCGTCTCCGGGAAATCAGTGTAAGTCATTTTCATGTACTCTAAAGTCATGGATGTGCGACTCTGTGTGTGTGTGTGTGTGCGCGTGTGTGTGTTTTAATGTGTCGTCTGTACATGTTGGTGTAGAATATGGCAACGAAGGGATTTATTTGTGTACCTTACTAAACTACAACTGCGTTACAGTTAAAAAAACAAAAACAAACAAACAAAACAAAACACTGCAACATTCATATAAAAAAGGACTGCATGAGTCATGTCGTGATTTCATTTGACCCATACTTTGTACACTGCATGTCTTGTACCTCCACAGCAATTTCAAATAGATATATTCATTCCAGGCAGTGAGATTGTTTTCTGCTGTCTGCTGACATATTTGGTGACATTTTCTCATCACCAAAGTGTAACAGCAGTCAATTGTACCACATTTGATGTACTTATACGTTCAGTCACTTGCTTTACTTCTTTTTTCTTTCCTTTTTTTTAGTTCATCTAATTTCTCCTCCTTCTTGTCATCCTGTCTCCTGAAAGACAATTTTGCTGGTAAACCCACTGACAAACACACTATGGTACATCTTAAATCCACATGACTTGAATTTGAGTCACTATTATTACATTGTGCAGTGGAAATATATATGCTATTTACAATGCATACGAATTGCTTGGGTACAATTAGGGTCCACTCAGTGTTTTTATGGCCTCAGAGTGAGGCAAATTTTCCTTTGTGTCTTTAAATTAAAACACCGAAATTGTCGAGGATAAATCTCCTGGTGTGCTTGTTACTTTCGGCGCTGTGCAAGCAAGGTGGATCAATTCCGGCAGCGTCACATTGTAATTACTAGTGTCATCAGTGAAACGTGTCGTTTGAGTGAAGATTGCCTGATTATTATTAGATTTTGCTTCTTTGCTCTTTCTTTCATATATTGGTGTGTTTCTTTTATGTGAGGATATCCAGTCTTTGGAGCTTTCAAAGCACTGAAATCCGCAAGTCTGTCAAAGACATGAGACATGCAGAATTTACAAGTCTTAAATTCAACCAAACTGTTCAGCGTGGAGATGAGAACACGCTTGTCATCCATTTTGGACAGCACTATCTCACTATGCAGAGCTTGATTCTCCTTTCTACACTGATGACTCAAAAATAACAGGGTCTGAGTGTGTCCATTTTTTTTTTTTGAGTTCCTCCCTTTCACTCTCAGGTGCTGTGTCCATTGTTTGTTGGCATCAGCATCATCGGCGACTGGAGTTATCTAACGGGCGTCCATTGCGCCTCAGATCCCTAGTAGCTAGATGAAGTGGGGGTCCGCGAATTGTTGTTAGAGTCCTTGGAGCTGGAGGCGAGTCCTGGTCTTCCATGAAACTTTCAGGACTGCCTTCAGCATCGCCATCAGGTAGGCTTCCACAGCTGGAGCCTGGCGACATTGTCTCCAGAAGATCATCCCTGGCTAAGCCCACTACTGTGTCCTGGTGCGGTCCACCCTGAGGGCCCCCCTCGTGGGCGGCAACCCCAACCAGCAGCCCTGTGTCCCCATCAGTTGTGCTGCCAACATTCCTCCCACCATCCTGATCCTCGAGGAGGTTGGAGAGGAAACTGATGTACTTCATAGCGAGCCGCAGTATCTCGTTTTTGCTCAGCTTCTTGTCGGGAGGGTGGGTGGGAATGAGTTTACGAAGCTCTGCAAATGCCCCATTTACATTCTGCTGCCGCCAACGTTCACGACTGTTTGTGAAGATGCGACGTACAATCTTTGGCTGGCCAGCTAGCAGAGTGAAAAGAAGGAGAAAAAGACAAGACAAAGGGAGAGTAAGGAGACAAGGCACCGAAAGGTTTGCAAAAAAACCAATGAAATGCAGAGCTGAAGCAGAAAATGTGGTTTGTAAAACGGTAAATCAACACAAGCGCAAAAGTAAGAATGGAAGAAGAAGCAGCGGGAGATGCACAACATTTTTTTTTGAGAGAAAGTACAGTATGAAAATAACAAACTTCAACAAATTCTAAAGCAGTAACTTTTAAAATTGTCCTCCGTATATGGCCATAGATTTTCTTTAGCTGATGATTCGGATGTGTGCCATATGTGATACAAGTGAAATGGTTGGTGTGGCATGCCAAACTCCTTAAAGGGTGTCAGGGAGCCTGTGTGCTCCTTATTTGACATTGTAAATATTTTTTATTTAGTTAGTCATAGTAAAATGCTTCACTGCAGGTAGTCACATCCTCTCACCCCCCAACAATGGTGTCTTCTAAGCTATTGTTGCCCTTGGAACACACCCAGTCTATCTTAATCCTTCAGCCCACTCTGCTGTAAAACCTTGGCATGGAGGCAGGAGCACCCCCATCCTCCACCCCTGTACATGGCAGTGAGTGGGCAGCAGTGGAAAGGATGTTTCAAATGAAATAAACCCCAAATCCGCCTAAAAAGGGTTTACTTTAATGGCATGCAGGTACATGAATTTGACATTCAGATTAGCATTTATTTAGCCCCGTGAATTATGATGCATTTATTCTTCATGGGTGAAGCCCTTTCTCAATTTTCCTTTGGCAAGGCATCTTCTGCGAGACTCAGATTAGGTACGGTATAGCTCCATGTCAGTGGATGAATGACAATGGTGATGAAGAAGGGACGTTTGGGGGGGCTAAACTGGCAGAAGGAGGACACGGCAGAAGTGCATCTTACCATACTTATAAAGATCTAAAATGCGCCTACCCTCGTCGAGTTCAACCTCATAAGGCGCCGGGCGGCGCTTTACCCTGTTGCTGGGGTACATGCTGTACTGCTCCGACTCTCCTCCAAGACTATGTCAACAGAAAGGAGACAAAAGGTGCACAGGTACATGAGGTCACATGAATTCCACTGTACACAGTTTCCTTCATTGCTTCTATAAGACCTTAATACTCTTCACTCGTTGCACCAGGACACACACAAGCACACAAAAATTATCTGTCACATATACACATGCTTAATAATGTAAACACAGTGTAACCTCAGTAACACTACAAGCATCTTGTCCCCTGTCCTTTTACAGAAAGGCATAATTGGGTCTAATAACCATCAAACTTTCAGTGGTGAACACTCACAACATTTACAAAACGTGCATTCATGAAACTGTTTTGTTTTTTGTTTTGCTTTCCCCCCCTTCCTTTTCTCACTCAGCCTTTACCTGTTGATGGCGGCGAGAGGCTGTGCCAGGTTGTAGAGCATCGCCCGCGCTGGGACAGGGAACGCGTTTGGGCTCAGTTGGACCATTCGAGCGTCGTCTCGTTGCGGCGGCGGCAGCGGCAGCGGTGGAGGTCTGCGAAGTTCCGTGATCGGCACCAAATGGCTCTCAGTCCTCTGTTGCACCGCTTTTATAGCGTCCCTCCTGGAGAGCTCGATCACCGGCACTTCCCTTTTCAGGTCAAGGGCGTTGTGAGAGGCAGTTTCCTTGGCAACGCCGTTGATGATGATGCTGATGCTGGTCCCGTTGTTCGAGTTCTGCAGAGGAACGTCATCCGTCTCCTCAACCCCCTTGAAGCTCCCTCCCCTCTCCTCCTTCTCATCCTCCTCCTCCTCTTCTTCCTCCTCCCCCTCCTCTCTCCTCGGCTCCCCGTCCTCCTTGCATCCGTTCTGCCTGGAGATGATGGCGGAGTCCTCCCGTTTATTAGGACCGGACCCTTCATCGGGACTTTCGGGACAAAGCTCCTGCTGCCGCTTTTCCATCATTTTTATGCCGTCACCACTCGCTAGAGTCCACTACGTCCTAAATGAGATTTCCCTCGATTAATCCATAGTTCAGTGCATCGTTTGTGGCAAAATGTCAGATATAACCACGCATTTGTTGTCCACGCAAGCCTAAAGAAAATTAACAATGAATCATCATCACCGAACGATTATTCTGGCTCTTATCCATATTTAAAGTGCTGTTCTTAAACTGTAAATTATATGAATGCTGTAAAGCTTAAAGTAGCAAATTGAATTAGCAGTTAGATTATTTTTTCCCCCTCAGGTGACACATTTTATTTGTCATTTTCCAAACTGAATGAGAAAAGGCCAGAGATTTTCCTGTGTTATTGTTCCATGATAAAAATAACTCGGCAGCCTGTGACCACCACATTCAAACAACTCTCGGTTTTCCAGGATCAAACCATTATTTTTCAAACTATCGAAAGTGAGAGTGCTTTAAGGCTAAATAGGAACAGGATGAATTTTTTTCAGGGCTCACTGGACATTTTATGAAATTTCCCCTGTTATTAATTTACAGCTGCGGATAACCCCTTATTTTATTTATTTTATTACGAGTCTTCTCTGCGCCTGTTTGTTTTATTGTTATTATGAAGCTCTTATCAAACGCTTGCATGGCCTTCACTGGGCTACAGTTAAGGCGTCACGCCTATATCTTACAGGGACGTTAGACGTCGGCGTTAATTATAAGATCGGACATTAGAAGCATGATTTTCGCTGCTGTTAAACGTAAAACTATCGTGGGGGAAGGCTGTGGATGCAAGGACTGCAAAGAAAGGTTGATAAAGACCACTATTCATCGAAGTTAAAAAAAAAAAAGAAAGAATAAAATACACCTTTCTGCTTTTTCTTCCCTTGCAAATGAAAAATAGCCCGGTGAGGCGTCCAAAAATGCTCGAACGGGATCGTTTTCGTGCGCAAAGAATTCAGAGCAGGTTGTCTAATTTTGTGTTTTATCGAGGGTAAGGCCATATTAGTGCTGGTGTTAAAGCCGAACATCAAGAGTTTGCCACAATGACCAGTTTCAGGTGTTTCAGACGTAAATCATTTGACAAATTTCCAGGAAATGTTTTTTCTTTTAAACGAACGGCAGACGGAGAATTAAAAAAAGAAAAAGAAAAAGAAAACGCACCATAATTTCTGGGAATTCTCCAGCAGGCCTCGCATCCGTTATTTCATGCCGTAGACTACAACCATCCGATCGGACAATAGCAGAAAATATAAGCTAAAAATGTCGCTCGTTACAACAATAAAACCAAGACGAACGCGCTCAAATTACCACGTACAGAGCGAAAAATGCGCTGGTTTAAATGAAGAGATGTGTTTTTGGGGGGACTTACCGTTCCAGCCGTGTTGTTGATGTTACTGTGTAAGTGGAGCCATTTTGTGAGTGGGTCATCCATGTCTGAGGTTTTTCTTTTTTTTTTTCTCTACCAGTTGTGGAGTAGTGTGTATGTGTGTGTGCGTGTATGTGTGTGTGTATGTGTGTAGCTGAGTTATTCCTCGCCGCATCCAGTGCGCTCCCTCAGTATGGGGAGCGGAACACAGGCCGCAATGTGGCCGAGTGAGATAAGCTCACGGCAGCGGCCTCTTCATTCCCGATAAGCCCCTAAACCCATTATTTATGAAATGATTCATTATTATTTGGCTGTCGTGGGCTATATAGTCTTGTGGAGGGCAAAGCATTAAAAAAAAAGCAAACAGGCACAGCGCAACGGCCTGTAACAACGTGAGGTGGTATAGTGTAGCCTGAGCTACAGTTGAGGTGTTTTAATTTTTATTTATTTATTTTTTACGCAATAAACAAAAGCTCAGGTTAAGCTTTTGACCTATTTATATTTTCAACAAAGGGGTTTTTCGCTAAGCTCATTTATCCTGCAATAAGATAACTGATAATAACAGAGGGCCCTCTACCTATTTTTTTTCTTTTTGTATGTTTTCTTTTATTTTATTTTTTGTTCACTTTATTCTGTCCATTAATCCATATCCATTTCTGCGCCCCGAGGATGAATACAACGGATACAACTGATACAACGGACTGGTAAAAATGAGGGGGCCTAATCATTTTGACACTATTAATTGAATGTGACACTATTTCTTTATCGATAAACACGTTCATAATAAAATGTGCTTTGTGTGTGCGTGTGTGTGTGTCTGTGTGTGTGTCATTGGAAATGTTGGTGACGGGGCCGGCGGTTCCCCGGGGTCCGTGGGGAGTCATGGCTCGCGGAGATAAAAGCGGATGGGCTTCTGGTCACATCAGATAAACGAGCAGAGCATCAACGGTGACATGCTATCAGAGTACATTCAGTAGAGCATAAATGGTGGCAGGTACATCCTAATAACGGATTTTTTAACACATTTCAAAACATTTTGCGAAAGTAGAAAATAAGCGCATTTAACCAAATGAGCAGGATGACTGAAGATTGATGAAGCTGTAGATAGATAGATAGATAGATAGATAGATAGATAGTGTTTTAATGATGAATTCATGATTTAAAGCTCGAACTCCACACTGAGTCACGACACTATCGTAGGTCTGTTAAAGCAGAAGTCACGACCGTGATCCTACATCCTGTGCGTGATCCGTGCCTGAAACAATTCCCTTTCACGTGCTTATTTTCATAATCTTCCAGTGAAACGTCACTCTTCTGCGTTAAAATGGCAAAACAGTCATCAATCGAGAAACTAAACTCATGCACAGGACTGGAAACTCTAAATAAGACATAAAATGCGCCACAACAGTGTAAGCATTTGTAAGTGTGCGATTTAGTTGTGGCGTGAATGTGAATGAATAATTAATTTGTTAAATTAAAGGATAAACATTTCGACAAAACAAATATATATATTATTTTATTTAGAAGCAAAACGGCACCTAGTTCATAAAAGAGTACTTGATACAACACAAGCAAAATGAAGAGACCATACAGAGCCCCAGGGAAATACCATGTACTGAAAAAAAAACCCAAAAATGAGATAATTATTTGTTTTCTTTCTTTACACACCAACTGGAGGGTCTATGGGCCACACCCCTACAGACAATCAATTATTTGACCAATAAATAAATAAGCAATAGTATTTAAAAAATATATATCTGTACACAATTTCAAATAAGTGACAAAATACAATTCCAATCACTAACCATTTGAGATGTCGTGTTCTGTGTGACATAAAGAGCAAAATGAGTCACAAGAAAAATTCACAACCACTAAAAAAAAAAAGAAGAAGAAGAAATCAATTTACAAAGTGAAATTGTATTAGGTTTGAATTTTTCTTAACTTTCAAATACATTAAACTTTTCTAACTCGCCTACTCTCTGCACGGTTGGATTTGTTTGTAATGTGCTTTTGTTTCTATTGCAATCCTTTGTGATGTCACATAATTTAATGTTGATTTGCACTATGAGAAATGAAGCCCTCACTCTGTTTTTCCACCTACTCGCATTTGCAAGAGTGCCGCACTGACTACACCACGTCTACCATTTGTAGCAGTCAGTTGCTCTGCGTGTCTCCAGGAGAAGTGGCTGTGTGCCATGCCTGTCCTGTCAATCAGCGCTGATTGCGTCGGGCGGGCATGATTCGAAGGGAAGCAGTGCTTTCCCTGGTCATGAGGCGCGTCACCTGGTCTAAAGTGAGTCCGGCCACCACTTCTCCATTCACCTGCAGAATTTCGTCACCGATGCCGAGGAGGCCTACGTACGGACCTTCCCCGCTGCCATCACCCACTTTTTCAACATATACACCTGCACAAAAGAGAAAAAAGAGAAGAGAAGAGAAGGAAGATGAATATAAAGAAATGAGTTAGAAGTAAATGTGTCTTTGGGTTCATAGAATTTCTATTCTATTTATTATTACAACTACAAAGCAAAACTCCAGATTTCAGAGATAATGAAGAAAATTTAAAAACATACCTGTGTCTGGTCGACCTTTGCCCCTTGAAATGACAAAACCATAAGGACCGTTTGGGGGTTTGATGAGCTCCAGGAGGATACTCCCATCGGGGAAAGCCTGAGTGACCCGGCCCACCGGACGTGCAATTCTAGAGGGAAGTACATCTTCAACACTCAAGGCCCTGTGAAGCTCAAGCTGAGGGCTGTCAGGGCTGAGGAAGCAGAAATTCATTATTTGAATAAGAGTGTGAGAATTTATATAAGTCATTTCATCACTCAGTTCTCCTGCTTGGTTTTGTTTGCCACAGACACCTTACCTGAGTGCGAGGCCATATGGTATTTGCACCTCCCCAAGTATCGTTGAACGCTCCGTTCTTCTCTCTAAACTCTGCACAGAGGAGGCTTTACGCAGCTGGGCCAGTGGCAGCACCTAGTGGCAAATGAATGGCACTGCTTTTATTTCTTTTCACCAAACCTACTTCCAGAACCATAATATTTTGCCTTTACTACACCTATAAAAATACGATCTGTTTGGCAGCACACACACACACACACACACACACATACAAAAAGGGATTATGAGGTGTGTTGTGATTGGCTGGAACAATTAATTCCACTAGTGTATTCCTGAACCTGCAGAGAAGACAGCAGACAGCTATAAAGTAGAAGCTTTGGCTGGTCCACTGTTGAAATGAACTTTGTAGAGGTATGTCAGGAAAATGACATTACTTTTTACCTACTGCCTGTATGAGGTTAAATTTGTATAAATTTATTGTGGCCAATCATGATGTTAAAAACTTGAGATAAAGGAGCGCAGCAGTCCCCAACACAACAAAACATTTGGGCCTCTTGCTCACCGTATTCAGCGTCTGCAGGGAGGGTGTCCTCTGTATGCGGATAGTGGGCTGTGGTCTCCGTGTGGGGCTTGGTGATGCTGAGCTCGCCCGGGGGGCAGTGGGGATACTGAGCTGTTCCATACTACTGGAGCGACCTCCTTTCACAAGCCTACCAACGCTATTCAGGCCAATGGAGGAAAAAAAACGACGTAGGAAGAGCTTTGGCCGCCCATCCAGCTTTCTGTAAAAGGAAAGTTGTGATTTTTTTTTTTAATTAGTCCTTAGCACAGACTTTAAATATATTGATCTAGACACTGTTGCATCATGGTGCGAACTACACGCACTGAGAATTTTTCTTATGGATTGAGATTTTTTTAAGAGCTGTGAAAACAATTTTATAATTGTCTTCCTTCTGTAAAAGATCGTAATGACTACAGCTATATACTGTATTACCAAAAGAGGGCAGGATTGCCTTGGTATTGAAAGAAGCTTTCTAACAACAACAACAACAACAACAACATCCTGTCTGCAGGACAGGGTTTTAATCTACTAACTGCTGCACAACAGTGTTGGTGGGGGCAAGGGATTTATTGTCTAAGCTATGGCAAGAACACTGTTATCTTGGCTTACCTGGACCCATCACAGTTTTCCTCCCACAGGGCCTCAGCTTTCAGATGTTCAGCCCTTAGTAGCTCCGCTCTGAGGTCCTCAGCCCGAGACATACCCAGGCCACGTATTCCACGGCACTCTGAACCAGAACCAGAATCCCCACTTAAGCCTACAAAAGGAAAAAAGTACATAATTGAATGTCAGTATTATCCTGATCTTTGCAGAAAGTAAACTTCTATCTGCTCTTTTCCACACTACAATATTTATCTATTAGTGCACATAAGTACAGTTTATAGGTAGCTGCAGTTCACTTCAGAAGCATAACCAAAAAGGTTTCTTTATACTTTCACTTGTCTGCAGTTCAGACAGACATATTGTACTTTTTAATCTACATTTATTAGGTAGTAAGAGTAACTTTTACTTTGTAGCTCATGCCTTTTTCATTTCCCCTATCTCATTACTTCATTAAGGCTTCATTATAAAGTTAAATATCCCTAAGAATAGATATTAGTCAGAGTTTGTTTCTTGCACAGTTGCAACAACAGGACCATGACTACAATAAAATAGTATAATAATAATACTAGTATAATAATAGTATGACAGTATGTGTAATAGTATAATGCTGCTTTTAAAAATAATTATAACATGCTAATAGTATTTATGTAGATTTCTGTTGCCACTCACCTGCACCATCTGGAGTGACATCCCAGAGTTCAGAGGCTGGCAGGTCTGTGGCTAGCCTGGCTGGGGAGTACCTCAGAGTGGATGGTCTGATACAGGACACTGGGCTGCTAGTAGCAGGCACCCCTGGAGTTAAAGATGCTGGAGACTCCCTCCTTGTGTCTGGAGAATCCAGGAGAGATTGGGATCCACCCTCTCCTCCCTGATTTGAGGTCATCTGGAACTGAACTGTGGACTGACCAGCAGCAGAACGATTTCTTGAGCTTGACTTCAGAGCTGACTTGATAGGCAATGCAGGGGTTGGTGACTCCCTTAGTCCACCAGATGCCTCAAGCAAACGTGGCTCCAGAGAAATGGGGCTACCAGGTGCAAATGAAACAGCTCTGCTCAGGTTGACTCTGTTACGTGGATTTGAGTTTCGCCGCTGAGCCCACGACGGGCCATAAGGGCCATGGCCAGACTCTAACCGACTTTCTCCCTTCCTGCTCCTTCTCCTAAGTTTCCCAAACCCTGATGACTTCCATCCTGTGCTAATTTCTCTATTTTCCCCCAACACATAAGCGCCGGCAAAGGTGACCGTAAGAGGAGCTTTAGGACGAGTATTTGTCTCTGGTTTGTTTGGTGACACCCAGCGAGGAGCCACTTTTCCCCTTGGGTCCTCAAGGTTACCAGGTTGCTGAGGCTCAGCGTGCTTTGAATCTGGTGGTGAGGAAACTGGCTGAGGTTCCCTTACCACAGAACCACATGATTCACATTTCTTCACCAGCACTATTATCTCTTTAACTACTGTTGTAGTTTCACCAACAACAGGCTCATCCTCCTGCCTCTGTATAGGAGGCATAGAAACACTTCTGTGGTTTCTGTTCCACTCTGAGCTGCTGCTGCTGGAATCTGTATTGCTTTCTTTACTCTTGGACCTGGGCTTCCCAGGCCTGCCACGCTGTCTCACTCTGTCCAAGTAACGAGACTCTGCTTCTTTCTCCGATTCATCCTCAAAGCGTACACGGGTGGGTGAGCAACCGTACCTTCTGGTTCGACCTACTTGGTCGCTGGGTGAAGTGTCTCTCTGACTGGGGACAAGGAGGGGACCAGATGAGACTTGAGCTGGGAGATCTTCTTTGGTTTGAACAGCTTTTTGCGCTGTTGTTGGACTGGGAGATTCAACTTGCTGTTTCCTCCTGCAAAAAATGACAGGTGTGTATACTGCAGACAAATTTAAAGTGCCAGATATTTTGTCAACTTCTCCATTTTTATATTATTAGTTTATAAAAGATAAATGTGAAACAGGTAGTAAAGCAGAATCATAGTCATCTCAGCATCAGATGGTAGGAAACATAAGACTTAATAAAATGTGCACCACTGGTCACATAATATCAAAATACAAGGTGCTAAAATGACATTTACATAAACTGTAACAAGACATACTGTATGTGTTACGACTGTGTCTGTGTCAGGCACCAATGACCAGGTAAGTGAAGCAGTCAGGAATGTAGGGTACATTGCAAATTCTCCTAATCCCATATTAAGTGAAAACTTCCTGCTGATTTAAAGGGATTTCAGAAACAAAACGACACAAAAGTACACACTATTACATAAACAGAATAAAAGCAAACATTTTCAAAACATTGTCAGCTTTGCTTATGTAATTACAAAGCAAAAGTCAAGTTCTAAAGCTTTAACTTGTTTTCGGTTATGCAACATTAGCTTTGCCAGAAAGGGCCAAGCGCAAAAGGAGGACAGACAAAGCACAGAAGAAGTTGGGAGGGAGACATAAGGATGGGAGCAAAGTGATAAACATACAAAAGAAGTGCACAAACAGGAAAAAAAGAATAAGCAGACACGCTCAAAGTGGGACTTTCACAGTCTCTAACCTCAATCTCACAAGCCCACACAGGCCTTTTAAGTCAACTTACACAGTGGATCTTTGATCAGAATGGGAGCGTCTGCTGGGGCGATCGCCTTTGATGTGATTGGAGCGAGCCTTAAGTCTTGCTCGCTCCAGAAGAAGCTTGGCCTGCTCGTGTCTTGGGCTTAGAGGTAGTTCATCGCTTATTACAAGAAGTGACCTGAGGAGCAATGGGAAGAGAGACAGAGAGTGGAAATTAGTACTGAAATTAATTATTGCAGTGACAAAAACAGCAGGGGAATGGATACAGTTCAACTCGCAAATGAGACAATCTGCCTGCATCTGTCTGAAAATACTGAATATTTGATAAAGTGTTCAAATTTTCAAAGCTTATTCTGTGCTGACACATATCCAGAGACATCATATTTCCCCAAAGATTGACTTAACATGGACCCCAGCAAGCTGTGTCTTCCTAAGCTGTCTTATGTAATATCAGATAGATAGACTGGGGCGTGGCTCTAGTGGTCAGCAGCAAAGGGGAATGTCATCTGTCCATTTATCCATCCATCCATCCATCCTTATGCCCAGCAGCTAAGCTGCTCTGCATTGTGCTTCATCGTCTGTACTTCTCTTTATCCCCTGGCCCAGTGATAAAGATAGCATGATACACCAGCCACATGGATTATCTTTGTAATGGACTAAGTGTGATTCATTCTCTCCTGTGTGACAAGATGAGAACATATTGTCTTTCACTAGATTACAGTTTGTTGTGTCACCGCAGTATTCAAACACCAGAAAAAAAAAAAGAAATCAACAAAGTTAGGAGCCTGTCTTTAAATGTCATATGCAGCTCTTTATTCTATTCTTTATAACCATGTTCAAAATAACAAACTTTATTAAAAGCATGGCTTCCAAAATAGTGCTATCGGTGAAAAAAGATAACAGTATGTCAGGTCGACAAGTGATGAGCGAGTATCAAATATGTGTTAAAATAGCAGCATCGCCAATGCACTGCTTTTGATAATACTCGACATCATCTCTTGCCTGTGATTAAACCTGATTATCACAATGTTTGTTTGGACTGTGCACCAGGCGTAGGTGCCTCATTGGGTAGATTTTCTCAAGTGGAGCTGTAAAAGTGAAATTTATGAGGAGAGGATATAAATAGTCCACAGAGATTACCTGTCACTACCCTTGCCAGGAACTGTATTGCTCACCTTAAATAGGGTTCAAGTTCCTGGGCCAGAATGGCTGAGTCTGAGGTGTCCAAACCAGGATGGGCACCTGCAACTGGTATAAAAAAGGAAAAAAAGATATGAGCATATATAAAAGTGCAGTCAAAATTTCTTCCAGATAAAAGAAGGATTTCTTTTCTTTGTTTCTTCCTTCACCCAGACATAATGTGTTACAGCGCATTCAATTATTGTTTAATGTTCCATTTTTTTAGGACTTGCCTGGCAGCAAACACAACTGCCGAGAGAGCAGTCAGCCATGACGTGACCTACAAGGACATTTGGGTATCAAAGAAATTGGGACTTGCTGTGATCAAAAGGATTTTCATTAACCTTATAACATTAGGTTCAGAGTAGACTCAGTGGCAGTCTCGGAGGTCATCCCTAACTCATCTTTAATCTCGGACCCAAAAAACCCCAAAACAAAACAAAACGCACACACACACACACGCGCACACACACACACACAGATTATGTAACTGCTGAAGGATAAAAGCAGATTTCCCAGAGACAAGAGGGCAAAATCATCTCACCAGCTCGGACTTGCACCTGCATCTCTAGTACTGGGCATTGAAACACTTGAATACATGCACACACAGAGGAGATCTGTGCAATACCACATAATCATAGCATGGGAAAATATATTATCTGTCATCCGACACACATACAAAGACATCCATTAGTGTGCCGGCAGAGATAAAAAAGACAGGGACACTTCCCCCACTACTCTATTAATAGTAACACCCGCATGCACATCTGCACATCTGACATCTGTTCAGCACTGAGAACCAGCCAGGTTACATTCTGCGTTTCAATACAACATTGTAGGTAAGCAGACTACGACTGGCATGAGGCACTTTGAATGGCTGCAACAGCTGGAAATCATTCTAAGCATACAATGTGGATAAATTATTGACAATTTTCCAGCTTTAGAAGGTTGTTACGTAAAAAATTCAAATGCAAAATTTAACATTTTCTGTCCTCATCCAAAATGCTAACACGCCACGAGAGCTGATCCAGCTCATAACATTCGACTACACTTCATGAGGAAGCTACAGCATCAGAGAAAGAACTATGACTAAGTCACAAGTTTAAAAACAACAACAACAACAACAACAACATTTTATTCAACCTATGTCATGTATTGTTGTCATAAATATGGCAGCACATGTTTTTTTTGTGTGTGTTCTTTTAAAGAAAAGCACACCCCTAAAAATGCTATTATTGTATACCATAATCATATTGCAAAAGTAAAGTTATGTATTTCATGCCATGGCCAGGAGTTTCAAAACCCTCTACACTTATTTATCAGTAAAGTTTTACTAAAGCCATTCTCAGATGACTCCATGCATTACTTTTAGCTTTCTCTATTATTTTCCTCAATAGACCTACCATTATAATCCACTCTGTACGTTGTTTCTTCATAATAGCCAGTGATTTCTCCTTCATGCAGTTCTCTCACTTCCCTGTAGTGTTGTTGTCTTTCCCTTAACTTTGCATAGGCCCTCTCCTTCACCCTCAGTTTATCATCAGCGCAAAGGACTCCACTTTGTGAAGACATGCTCTCCGAGCTGTCTGAACTGCACACTCCTTTATTGGGATCAGTCATATCTGTCTCCCTCTGCTCACACTTGTCCAGGTACCACTCCACACTATCAGAGTTTTGGATTTCAGAAGATGCATCATAGTCATTCGCCAGACCTCCCACATCATTCTTGTTGCCTGCTTCAGCCAGTTTAGGCTTCCTCTGAGGCTCTGCTAATGCCTCTGTCTGAGTGTAGTCCTTTAGTGGTAATGTGGGGGGTGTATTGTGAGGGTCAACCCCATTGAGAAGCAACGTTTCTGGGCGTGCTACTCTCCAGAAGCCCTTTGGAGGGGCCCAGTGTCTTGCTGAAGGAGAAGAAGTAGAAGAAGTAAAGGACGATGTTGTAGAAGTAGAGATGTTGGAGGAGAGCACAGGTGGCGACAGAGAAGGAGGGGACGGGGCATCCTTGCTTGAGTTGTCAGACGGAAGACTCTCCAGACTGGTGCCCTCTCCAAGCCCACAAGGCTGACCCGTTGGATGACTGACCTGTCCATCATTGTTTTCTGACTGCTCCTCTTCCACTTCCTCCCGCTGCTGTACAACTTGTGCTTCAGCTGGAGGACTGTGGATCTCCAGCCTGACTTGTACCTCTACCTCCTCCTCTTCATCACTGCTGCTTAAGTCCTTTGCACCACCTGATTGCCAAGAGGGAGCAGGCAGAAACAGCTGGCCTTTCACTTTGGGTCTCTGTCTAAGGAGGACTTCAGATGAAATGTGCCCCCCTGGGTTGCTCACTAGCACCTCCGTGTCAAATCTTTCTCTGTCTTTCTCCCTGTCTCTTCCTCTTGTTCTTCTCTGTGTGATCGACTTCACCTTGGTCTGTAGAGCGTGCACGGCTGAACTTTGAGCAGGGGGAGGAAGAGAAGTATTCAAAGTGGTGGTGGGTGCTGGGAAAACAGGCTCAGGAACAGGCCCAGTGATGAGTCCCCAGTTTATGGGAAGCCCAGTGGGCAGAGGGGAGCCAGATTTTGCTTGGATATTATCAGCGGCTTTCTCTTCCTCCATTGTCTGGTCATGCACAAGAAAGTCCAAAGAGATTCTGAAAATAAAGAACAAGAAAGATAAAAACCTTTCCTATTCAGCGTATTGTACATCTCTATTACCAGATACTTTTTTTTCTGTGTGCCGGGTAAGGAGATATGTAATGTGGACTCTGTCACGTTGCCTTATCCAGTGATTACTTTGCAGGGCACAGGATAATCCTTTAGAATCAGAATAAGCAACTGCTGCCTGCAACTGAGACCCTACAGGGAATAAGCAATATTATATGTTTATGTTTGGTTGTATATATCAGAAATAATCAACCATTTTTTTCCTGTTTGCCATTCATTTATAGAAAAACTGGGGGGGGGGGGGATTCATGGT